>JAUTXX010171137.1:5234-15403 GCA_032273605.1 Panulirus laevicauda | reverse complement strand
ACTTTTTATTTCCACACATCTCTCTTACCCTTTCATTACTTACTTGATCAAACCACCCCACATCACATATTGTCCTCAAACATCTCATTTCCAACACATCTACCCTCCTCCGTACAACCCTATCAATGGCCAATGCCTCACAACCATATAAAATTGTTGGAACTACCATTCCTTCAAACATACCCATTTTTGCCTTCCGAAATGACATTCTCTCCTTCCACACATTCTTCATCGCTCCCAGAACCTTGGCCCATTCCCCCACCCTATGACTTGCTTCCACTTCCATGGTTCCATCCACTAAGTCCACTCCCAGATATCTAAAACACTTTACTTCCTTCAGATTTTCTCGTTTTAAACTTATATCCCAAAATACTTGTCCCTCAATCCTACTGAATCTAATTATCTTGCTCTTATTCACATTCACTCTCAACTTTCTCCTTTCACACACTTTTCCAAAATCAGTCATCAGCCTCTGCAGTTTCTCACTCGAATCAGCCACCCGAGCTGTATCATCACGAAACATCAACTGAATCACTTCCCAGGCCCTCTCATCCACAACAGACTGCATACCCACCACTCTCTCCAAAACTCTAGCACTTACCTCCCTAACCAACCTCCATAAACAAATTAAACAACCATGGGGACATCACACACCCCTGCCACAGACTGACCTTCACTGGGAACCAATCACTCGCCTCTCTTCCTACTCATATACATGCCTTACCTCCTTGATAAAAACTTTTCACTACTTCCAGCAGCTTTCCTCCCACACCACATATTCTTAAGACCTTCAACAAAGTATCTCTATTAACCCTTTCATATGCCTTCTCCAGATCCATAAATGCTACATACAAATACATCTGTTTTTCTAAGTACTTTTCACATTTTTCAAAGCAAACATCAACACATCCTCTACCACTCCTGAAACCACACTGCTCTTCTCCAATCTGACACTGTGCATACCTTCACCCTCTCAATCAGTACCCTCCTGTACAATTTCTTAGGAAAACTCAACAAACTTATGCTTCTGTAGTTTGAACACTCACCTTTATCTCCTTTGCCTTTGTACAATGGCACTATGCATGCGTTCTGCCGATCCTCAGGCACTTCACCCTGATCCATACATACACTGAATATCCTTGCCAGCCAATCAACATCACAGTCATCCCCTTTCTTAATAAATTCTACTGCAATACCATCCAAACCCCCCGCCCTGCCAGATTTCATATTCTGTAAAGCTTTCATTACCTCTTCTCTCTTAACCAACCTATTCTCCCTGACCCTCTCACTTCAAAAACCACCTCAACCTAAACACCTTACATCTGCCACTCTATCGTCAAACATGTTTAACAAACCTTCAAAATACTCAATCTGCCTCCTTCTCACTTCATCATTACCTGTTATTACTAACCCCTTTCCCCTTCACCAATGTTCCCATTTGTTTTCTTGTCTTACACTTGATATTTACCTCCTTCCAAAACATCTTTTTATTCTCCCTAAAATTTAATGATATTCTCTCACCCTAACTTTCATTTGCCCTCTTTTTCAACCCTTGCACCTTCCTCTTGACCTCCTGCCACTTTCTTCTATACATCTCCCAATCATTTTCACTCCTTCCTTGTAAGTGTTGTCTAAACGCCTCTCTTTTCTCTTTCACTAACAACTTTACTTCTTCCTCTCAACACCCACTACACTATCTAATATAGCATTAATGGGATGGCCTTGATTAGGGCCTCAGCTGTCCACGCCATCTCAGCTAACAATAGCAAAAAAAATTGTATTCAAATAAAACTCTTATCAGCTAAATCAGTGTGGATGTAGGACCCTAGTTTTTGAAAAGAAACAGTGGTCAGAGTGCAAGATCAGTTTGTATGGTAAAGAACTAGAAGTTGTGGGTAATTTCAAATATTTGGACATGAAGAATCTCAGTAGTAGGTAGTAGCTGGTAGGCAGCCAATGAACAGGGAGGTATATAACCGAGAGGGTTAATGATGGTTGCATAGTGAGCCAGCACTTCAGTGGTTGTTAAGTAGCACCCCTCTGACCCAGGTATGCATCTTGTCTTTCTGCCTCACCCACACATGGACTCCTGGCATTCTGTCCGCAAACATACAATCTCTCCTTGTTGTACATAACACCTGACATCAATTAACTCACACAGTTCATTCTTCATTACTTTAGATTTTCCTGTGATGAGCACTTTATGGTAGCCCTGACTTCTGGCAAAATGGTAGGAGCAATAGATAGATAAAAGTACTTGGTAGGAACAATTAGGTTAGAGCATTAGGTAGAAGTCGTAGGCAAGAATATTAGGCAGGAGCATTCAGTAAAGCAGTTAGTATGAACATTAGGTAGGGGCCTCTGCAAACACTGCGTTAGAGTTGTCCTCTGCCTGTGACCTGTTAAGGGTGATGCATTAAGGGCTAAGAAGTGGCACTGGAGTTCATTAGTTATTGAGACTCTACTGCTATGGCCACCCTTTTCAGATAGTTCCAGCTGGGAACAAGAATCAGAGATACAGAAAGATAGATATTTTTGTAAGGATAATACTGGGAATGTCGAAGTTATGCAAGACACAAAAATTTGTAGGTGTATCAAAAGCTCAGGTGAAGAAAGAAAAATTGAATGCGGTGTATAAGAGGCTCACTGCCTATGGCCATAAAACCCAAGTGTATATAGATCAGAACAGTTAAAAAAATAAATGAGCAGCAGAGATGGATAATCTGTGCAGTATAGTCAGAATTAGGATGACTGAGTAAGGATGTGAGAAGGTTAAAAGGAGAGAAAGTGAAAGAAAAGCTCATGGAGGAAAGTCTTGTAGGATGTCAGAATTATGGCAAATGATATTGCAGTGCAGTAAAATGTACAAAGAGGACAAGTAAACCATAAAAGAGATAAGACATATTGAGAAAAGTGATTAGTGATAGGGATAATACAAAAGAAGATGCAGTTGAAGCATTTTGTTGATGTAAGTGGTAGAATTTGCTCTCAGGTCATGAGCTAGTTTCATGTCAAAAGTGAAAAAGTAGAGTTTTTATAAGGATGGAAGTCTACATTTCACTTTGGCACAATGGATGCAGACTGATGAGAGTATGAGGAAGGAGAAGGATGCAAGGAAACGTGAATAAAAGCCATGTTATTAGGTTTAACACCAGAGAGAGATAGGTTAGTTGGGGGTGAGAGTTTGAATGGAGAAAAACTGAAGGAAGTGAAATGTTTTAGATATCTGGAAGCACTATGGAATATGTGGAAAGAGAGGTCACTATCTAGGAGGGCAAAGATGGGCATGTTTGAAGGTACAGTGGTACCAACAGTGTTGTATGGATACAAGGCATGGGATATAGATGAAAATGTATGGAAGAACGTGAATGCATTGGAAATTATATGTCTGAGGACTATATGTTGTGTGATGAGGATTGAATGAGTAAAAAATGATAGAGGATACAGTACGAGAGGTGTGGTAATAAGAAGAGTATGGCTGAGACATGTGAAGAGAATGTGCTGAAATATTTTGGATCTATGGAAAGAATGAGTGATGAGAGATTGACAAATAGTATATATGTGTCAGAAGTGGAAGGGAGAAGGAGACCAGACTGGAGATGGAAAGGAGTGACAAAGGCTTTGAGTGTTTGGGGCCTGAACATGCACAAGGGCGGAAGGCATGCACAGGATAGAGTGAACTGGATATGTGGTATAAAGTGGGCAACATGCTGTCAATGGGCTAAACCAGAGTGTATGAAGTGGTCAAGGGAAACCACAGAATGGTCTGTAGGGCCTGGCTGTGGATAGGGTGTTGTAGTATTGGTGTACCACACACAACAGCTAGAGAATGGATGTGAGCAAATGATGTCACTTTTCCAACTGTTCCTGGTGCTAGCTTGCTAATTACAGAAAGTGAACAAGTATAACAAAAATATTTTGATAAACATTCACTTAAACATGCAGGCCAGTTCCCTTAATAACTAATTTCACTCTGAATATTAGTTCTTTTTTGTATTTACTTAATACATTATCCTTCATGGTGTAAACAAGAAATTTGCTCTTGCATTGACTATATATTTCTCTCGGACAACGCTTCTTATAATGGTTCATCTGCACTATCGAAGTGTTCATAACTTTGTTTGTTTTCATGCTGGAATACAAAGGCTCAAGTGTGTAGTGATTGAACACAGTTCGAGAGTATTTGGTGGATACAAAGCTTTTAACAGAATGCCCTATGATACTAAAATTGGCACTGCGAACTGTATGATGTAACATGTAGAAATATTTAGGTACTTCTGGATCCAAAGTGGAGTTAAATACATCTAAGAAATACGCATTTTGTGCTGAGAATGATGCATATTTTTTCAAAGCCTTTGGACTGTTTCTTTGGAATTCTAAGAGCATCTCAAACCATGTGTAAGAGTTTAAAGGTATGATTATTTCATCTATGTCTAGAGGTATAACATAATCATACAAATATATATTTCTATACAAACAGTCATTATATGGTACAAGTTCATTCCTTCTCTTTTGCCACAATGCTTTTTTTAAATATAATGAACGTAATTTTGGTTCATTAGGCTGGTCTCCTGGCAAACTAAGAGATACAACCCTCACTTTACCATACCTTGCATAATAATCTAAAACTTTCCCTACATTCTGGTGAATGGTGTATTTATATATAAACACTTGATCCACACCAAGAATATAAAGAAGTTCTAACCATTCTATCAATTTTATGGAGATATCTTCCTCAAAATCCATTCCTTTTACACAAACTGCATATCTTTTGCTTGCTCCTCCATTCTGCCATTCAAGAAGACCTTCTCTGTGAACAGGTAATTTTGTACTCACACTGCCACATGGCTGTGAAGACACTGAAACAAAATCTGGGAACAAGTTTTTGCTGTGCATTTTAAATGGTACAGGGCATGAAAAAAGGTAGGTATGATAGGTTTCTGGATCTGGGTTTTGATTCCAATGTTGCCCCCATATTTCTGAAGTGTCTGCTTTTACAATTACTGGTTCTTGTTGCTGTCTATACCATATCCTACAAAAATATGACTCTTGTATTTTGCCAACAGCCATTCCTATGATTCTGATATAATGATACTGAGTTTGAAAATATACATATCTTGCATCATAAAAAGAGCTATACAAGTAAACTCTGTTGTTGTCTACTTTCTGCCAAGCAAAATTATTCCACTGAATATTGACTACTGTAGTATTTGATAGTGAGCAATTGTGAATCTCCGAGGTCAAAAATTGAGATTCAATTGATGATCCAATTACTGTAGGATACTCATCAATTTGTTTAAATCTGGATCCTTTAAATCCCTCTGGTGTGGGTGCAACAGAAATGCTTGAAATGAGAAGTACAGTATAGAAAAGTATTGTAACAGCTGTTAAGGCTACTATGAGTACCATCCCAGCTAACAAGATCCGTAATTTTGTACTGAAATATGAGGGGTGTCTATCATCTGATATTGTATCTGTGTGCTGGGACATGGTAACATCCAATCTTCTTTGTATTCTTGACATGGCTGTATAATCTCTAAGAGGTGAAGATGTAATGCAAACAATTGCACGAAGTGCCAAGCTGGAAGAAATTAAGAACATTAATTTCAACAGTAAAGCCTCTGGGTATTACAAGTTGAATGTGCAAGCAACGAGCCCATGTCTGAAATTTTTTTCCCTAATATTGATACAGGGTAACATTTGGAAGCTACACAACTAAACTTTAAATACTAAATGACACCAGATTTGGACAAGAAAAAGAATCCATCAACATCCACACAAAGTAATGCACTTTAGAAAATCATTGGTTACCTAACAACTATTAACACTCAACGCCTTCACAATGAAACAAAGATCCTCCTAATACAATTCCACCTTCAACATGCACAATATTCAATGCTATGCAACAACACTAGAGCCCTTACACCCCTAGCCACCAACCCTCAGTAATTCAATAAAACATTTATCCCTATCTCAAACTTCCATAACTTCTACTCAAAGATCCCCTCAATGCATAAACAGTGAAATAACCAAACAAGAACTAAACAAACCAATCTCCCATCAGAAACCACACTCCCCAGACAAAGACGAGCCACACTCTCCTGCTTATGCCCTGCACACCACCCAACACCATGAACACTGCATCAACATATCCCAAAATCTTCAAGCCCATGATACAACATGCATAAAGAAGACACCAAAAACTCACTACTCAGTTACCCTCCATTTTCTGCACATAAACACATCTCAACACTTTATGATCAGTGGTCCCACCCACTTGATGTGCTTAGCTGCCTGAGTGGTGCAGGAGCCTCATAAGGATAGAAGAAACTCCTGGGGCAGGAAGGTAAGGTAAGATACCTAAGCACAAAAGAAATATGAAAACATAATTAGGAAGACAAGTGTAACTTCATCCTTAAGTATCCTCTGCTGGTGATCCAACTGCATCCATTTGAGTACAGTAGTGCCATATGCATAAATCCAGTTTAAATCAAATAATATATGTATGCACTTACATACTACCTGGTAATGTTTTTAATGTCACATGACAACAGTTGTGAGACTGACTTTCCATGATGAAAATCAAAATACATATTTTCACAAAGAAAATTCTCAGAAAGGCTATTTATTGAATTCAATTTCCCCTATATATAAGATAAATTTCATCAAAAGGAAATAACATAATAATACAGTAAAAACATTATCTTATTATACTAAACTGAAAAAAAGATGAATATAGATTGATAACACCGATCCTAATTGCCAAATGAGTACTCAAAGTCAGAAATAAGAAAATAGCTAAGGTGGGTATTCTTTCATTATAACTCAAATGACATTTCTGTGACTAGCCACATGAGTATCCACTATCTAATAAAATACAGAAATGCAAGACTTATTAGTACACCAAGAAGGAATATATGGACCATTCAAAGATAACATCAGTCATTCAAGGTATTTCAAATTCTATGTTACTACATTATTTCTATCTATTATAATTTCTCAGTTCCCATTATCTGGTACATACAGCCTCTACAATTTCACACACAAATATTCTCAATTTGTGTCTAGCATGTAAAAATGAAACATGAACTTCCATACTCATAAAAAACTTCTTACTCTTCTCTTTACACACCAAAATGATTTGTCAACTGAACCCAAAGTCTCCCATCTTATCCCTTTCATACACATAATGATTCAAATGCATCCGGTCCCCTTATTGCAAGTCCTAATCAGTCCTCTAACTAAATCTATCCATCTCTTCTGTGGTCAATCTCCTCCTGTATTATAACATATCAGCTATATGTTTTCCAAGACCATATCACCCTAAGACTTTTGTCCATGTCCTTTTTACCACATAACCATCTCATGTTTTCATTTTATCTATCCTCCTAATTCCAGCTGTGCTATACAAATTATACATCTCCACTGTTGTAATTCTGTCCTATCCTAATCTATATACATTTGGGTTATACATCTGTACATTATTGTTGAGACAAGTAGGCCTAATCCTCCATGTATGCTTAGTTTCATACCCTATGCTTAAATCTTTTCCATTCATGAGAGTTTTTGGTTCATCTTAATTATTCTTCCTTGTATGACTTTCAACAGTAGCTTTCCCACTGAAAGTTGTGAATGAATTAAGTCTTAAACTTATTCACAACTTTCAGTTTTTCATCACACAACCTGTCTTTCTTTCTCTCCTGTTTTACTTTTATTCATATTCACTTTCAGCATCCTTCCTTACATACAGTGCTGGTATATCACCGAAATGGCCCATCATTCTATCCAACTGTTCCTCTTATCATAAAAAAAGGAACACGAAGTGACCCTGTCATAACACTGAACATCATTGCAAAAAAATCAAAAAAGAAAAAAATCCATCTCATATGCTTGTGATTTTACATCTATCTTTGAAAGGGTTAAAGTCATCAAAATCTGTTATAGTACATTGCTATGATATACATACTTCAATATACAACTTAAGGCAAGTAAATCTTAATATCAAAGTTATAAGGTGGAGTGTACAAAAAGGTCACACAGTTTGATAGTAATCCTAATAAAATGCTAACAAAATAATATTTGGAGAACTTTTACTTTCCTTCTGTCCACCAGTTCTTTATTTGATACAATCCATGTCAATCTATCATATTCTAAGAAAAGGCTGGGCTTGTATCTCTACTGAACCAAATCTAAATAACCTAACTACATACTGAAAAGCACTGAGGACAAAGCTTCAGGTGATCCCCCACATTATCATCAGACAAAATCAAAATATTCTTTCCAAAACCATTAACTCTCGAGAGTATACCAAGATGATATATTATATCCCGCATTCTTTCCAAAACCATTAACTCTCGAGAGTATACCAAGATGATATATTATATCCCGCATTGTGACTCGATAAAAAAATTTGAAACATCTTTCAAATAGGAGGATTTCCACTGCACACAGCATACATATGGTTTAGAGTTATATGATTAACATTAGACTCTACTGGTTACAAAACTTTTTGAAATGCTTCATCCCCACTGTGTATACTCTAATCCAACTTCCCAAGAAATAACAACACACATGGTAAATCTTTGATGTCTCTTATTAAGAGACAAAATATAAATTTTTCTAAATACCTGTCAAGCTAAAAATATGATCACTTACAGGTCATGAAGCTGGCCCCCAAGTGGAAAGACTAGATAAACTGACAACCAGGTGTCTGAAGCAAGCTTTAGCACCAGTTATTTGGGGTATGCCTATGCAAAAGAAATATTTTTTTCTGTGATATGCCCAAGCAAAAGAAACCATTTTCCTGTGATGAGAACATTTACTAGCACATCAGCTATCTGAGGCAGTCCTCTCTATTAGCAACCAATGATCAGAGGTAAACCTAACTGAGAGTAGATGTCGAGGGTAGGCCTATTCACCATCAACCAACTAGAGGTACGCCTATCCATCAACAACCAATTGCCCAAAGCAGAACTATCTACCAACGACTAGCTGCCTGGTGTACGCCTATCCACCCAGAGTAAGTCTATCCACGAGCCACCAGTTACCCGGGGAAGGCCTATCTATCAGCAACTAGTTGTCTGGGATGTTTATCACAACCAGTTGTCTGGGATGTTTATCACAACCAGTTGTCTGGGATGTTTATCACAACCAGTTGTCCTGGACACGCCAATGACCAGAATCCAGCAGTCCGCGACAGGACTATCCACCAGCAGCCAACTGCATCGTCAGTTTATAACAGCAGCCAAAGGTTGAACATTCTGTGGCAGAAATCACCAAATTGCAGGTGTATCCCCAGTTATATAAATGGTTACTGTCTACTGCACACTAGAGATACCGTCGACAGACAGGACCATATTACTAAAATATACTCCTACCGGTTTCATAAAAGACTTTACCAATATCAATAAAAGGAGAGTATGTCTCACACTTACCGAGGAGGGAATCTATGAGGTAGCAGTGGTGTGATCCATGAGGTGTCTGGACAATCCTGTCTCGGTCAGGGGAATCTCAACACACCGGCAGGGGAAAGCAAACACCCCACATTTCCATTACCGCGTTCCAACATGTGTATTCCTGACTTCAGCTTCTCCATGGATTAGGAATAGCTAAGAACTGTATCATTGGTGCATATTGAATAACCAAATATATATATATTTCCTTATACTTACTTGGTGTAAATTCTTAAAGAATTAACACACTTCAGGGAAGTGATATTTATGACATTGTTTCCATCACAACTTCCGAAGAAAGGAAGAACAATTTTGTTCATTATCTAATTATTGTTTCTAGAGTTCAATGGTCTTTTATTATTCTGTTGAGTAACAGGAGTAATGCTTATTAATACAAAAACTGGGATGGTTCAATGTAGTTGCTATCGTGATATGAAGTTTCATATACTTGTATATTTGTATGTGAGAATGACTGTTGACCCGCCTAGGGTATGACTTATAGCCTACAGTAATTTGTTTATGAGAATGACAATGTGTAGACCCGCCCAGGGAACATTGTCTGCTCAATGAACACTATGAGAACCCGGTAAAGATGGGACTCCAGTCCTTTATCACTGTTTGTTTTTATATTTTTGTATATGCAGCCATTCATAGAGTAGAAAAGCTTCGCCAAGTTTTTTAAAGGCATTTGTCAATTTTCTTTCTCAGAAGGGGTAC
>JAUTXX010171026.1:0-15404 GCA_032273605.1 Panulirus laevicauda | reverse complement strand
AACAGCTTTACCACCCCCTGTGTCAGTGAAGTAGTGCCAGGAAACATGAAAAAAGGCCACATCTGCTCATGTTCATTTTCTAGTTGTTATGTGTAATGTACTGAAACCACAGCTCCATATCAACATCCAGGCCCTACAAACCTTTCCATAGTTTACCCTGGACGTTCCACATGCCCTGGTTCAGTCTACTGACAGCACATCGACCCCAGTATACCACATCGTTCCCATTCACTCCATTCTTTGCATGCCTTTTACTCTCCTACATGTTCATGCCCTGATCGCTCAAAATCTTTTTTACTCCATCCTTCCACCTCTAATTTGGTCTCCCGCTTCTCCTTGTTCCCTACACCCCTGAAACATATACCCTCTTTGTGAATGAGCGTAAGGTTATTAGGTTCAACAGGGTTGAGGGACAAGTTAGTTGGGAGGTGAGTTTGAATGAAGAAAAACTGGATGAACTAAAGTGTTTTAGATACCTGGGAGTTGACTTAGCAGTGAATGGAGCCATGGAAGTGGAAGTGAGTCATAGGGTGGGGAAGGGGCGAAGGGTCTGGGAGCGAAGAATGTGTGGAAAGAGAGAATGTTATATAGGAGAGCAAAAATGGGTATGTTTGAAGAAATAGGAGTTCCAACAATATCATATGGTTGTGAGGTATGGGCTATGGATTGGATTGTATGGAGAAGGGTGGATGTGTCAGAAATGTCTGTGGACAATATGTGGTGTGAGGTGGCATGATTAATTAAGTAATGGAAGGGTAAGAGAGATGTGTGGTTGAGAGAGCAGAGGAGGGTGTGTTGAAATGGTTTGGACATATGGAGAGAATGAGTGAGGAATAACTGACAAAGAGGATATGTGTGTCAGAGGTGGAGGGAACAAGGAGAAGCAGGAGACCAAACTGGAGTAAAAAAGATTTTGAGTGATCGGGGCCTGAACATGCAGGAGGGTGAGAGGCACGCTTTTGAGCAATTGGGGCCTGAACATGCAGGAGGGTGAGAGGCGTGCAAGGAATAGAACGAATTGGAACGATGTGGTATACTTGGGTTGACGTGCTGTCTGTGGAATGAACCAGGGCATGTGAAACATCAGAGGTAAACCATGGAAAGGACTATGGGGCCTGAATGTGGATGGGGAGCTGTGGTTTCGATGCATTACACATAACAGCTGAGTGTGAAATAATGTGGCCTTTTTTGTCTGTTTTCCTGGCACTACCTTGCTGATACAGAGGATGGCACTGGGAATGCATGAAGGCAAGAGAGTATGAATATGTACATGTGTATATATGTATAAGGCTGTGTATGCATATATACATAAGTAAACTTCACTATTTACAATTCATGTTTTCTGTGTTTGTTAACTATATCTTAGTTTACAAACAAGTTTACTTTACTATTCACTTTGAACCACAGCCTTCTGATCATGAAAGCACAGGGTTTGAGCAATCACAGAAGGAGCTGTGTTTCCTCTTATATGGCTTCTGTCCTCCTCACTTTCATCACTCTTGCTGTACACTTCAATCTCACTCTCCTCATCAGTTGTTTCAGAATGCAAAAGGATTTCCTCCTCATCTGATGGTTCATCTAACATAAGCCTTACCAGAGGCTGTAAATATTCTCTGACATTTATATGGATGGTAGCCTTGTGAGGGCAGGTGATATGCTCTATGGAGTTGATATGCAACTCTCGACCACAATCTCTTGAGGGATACTGAAATCTGTAGGCACCTTCCTTTTATGGATTACCATGTAGAAGCAGTCTATAGAGTGTCAAATACCTAGAAATTCAAATTTTGTTGAGAAAACATTGCTCAACTGAGGATCATAATACCCTACTACGCTTACCTCAAGTGAGGATAATGGCACCGAAAGAGTGAAGGAGTGTATCAAATGGACTCCAAAATCCAAACACACACAAATCGTCAACAACGGTCATACACACAATCTCATCAGCATCCTACAATAAACTTTCATCTGCTTTCCAAACAACTGCCTTTATACTTCTAAGTGTGTTTTACAATCTTTGACAGACATAATTACATCCAACTGCTAGAAATAGTGCAAAACACGATTAGTAACAAACAATGACATCTTTCATATTCCATGGTGAATATACCAGGTGGCAGTTGCTTGAGTAATTGCAGTGTAAGGTTTCATTAATCCGAACATGATAGGATGACTGAATATGAGCATATCGAAGCATGTAACAATATCCTACATTAGCCCTTAACTTATCATCTCTTTAGGAACTCAAGAGTCTGGTGAATTACTTCAATAAACAGCTACAGAAAGATATTCCCATACCATTTTTATTGGCTTTAGATGCATGTACTATGAGAGCATCTACAGGGCCTCCTCTTATATCAGGACCTTCTTCTCCATCCTTTTTCAAAATCAAATATTCTTTCACATCCAAGAGGTCCAGAGGTCCTTCCTCCTCTTCCTCCTCCACTTCTTCTTCTTTCTTCTCTAATTCTTTCTTCCTGTCTATTTCCAAAGACTGATCTTGAATTATGACTTCTTCTGGTTCATCTTTTTCTTGTACTGCTCTTCTGCATATGTTATTTTCAACTCTGGAAATAAAAATCAAAAGTAAGATTTCTTCAGTCTGCATGCTCAATCCTGACAACACTTTAAACAATACAAATTAGTTTCAAAAAGATTTTAGATATTAGATGAGGAAAGAGGGAAAATATTTCATGAAATCTCTTTACATAGTTAGTCAATGTATTTACTATGAATTTTCAATATGACATATTGAGTTCAATTTCTATAAAGTATGAAATCTGGCATGTTGTAATAATCAGCTCTACAGAAATTCATTTGAGCTCATCGCAATTCACAGCCTTGTAACCAATATATGCCATTACCATTTCCTCCTACCTTTAACAGACAAGATCTTCTCTATTTCAAAATTTTTGTCTATGTAAGAAAGAGTGCAGTTCTACTGTCCTGATATATGTATCCCTTAATTCCACATAATTCTGACTATTGTATTAGAGCTGGCTGCTTGTGTGCCCCCATGTGGGCACTAGGTAGACCATGCAATACTTGGCAAGCTGTTGCATCACATGATTATTGCGTGGGTATTGGCAACTTAGGGGTAGGCTGTTTTGATACCAGCTCCTTTCCTTACACGTCAAAGCTTTGGAACTCTCTACCTTCTCATGTCTTTCCAAATATGTGTGACCTGGCACAATTTCAAAAGATAGGTCTTTCACTTCCTCCAAAATTCATAAGTAATTTTATCTTGTCTTTTCTTTTTCCACTTCATGATTCTCTCTATATTTCAATTAGGGCCTGGCCTTGATGTGGACTTTTGTAAGTGACTGGAGCCTTAAAAAAGAAAGAAAAAAAAGTGATGCTAACATCTAATTGAGTAAATTCCTATGCTGGAGGAGATAACAATGAATGGCACTGAACTGAACAGTAAGACTTCTTGTCTCAGCACTGCTTCATATAATTTCTACTTTTCCATTACTGTCATCATCCTGTCATAATCACCTTCCTCCTATATGCAGCACATTAAATCATCTATAGCTCTCACATTCATCGCTTGTTTTCCTTCATACACAGCTATTATCACTGCAACCTTATAGTCCCTTTGTCATTCCTCTGTATTCTTAGGACAAGCCAAATCTTTAACTAAGATCTCTCCAGTACATCAACCCACCAAGGTCAGCAACATCACTGGCCTAATAGTGAGGTAGTACCTGTCAGTCTCAAATGCTTATCACTAACTTCATATGAAGCCTAGTCTGGTGTACAGGAATGAAATGCTAGATAAAGGTGATGGTCATCAGTCTACATCATTCTACAATACTAAAAAGCTATCAAATATTTCCCTTTTTAATAGTCTGCAATTGTGATCTTTCTATTCATATGTTATCACAAGCCTAGACAAGAGAGGGGATGAAGTGGAATAATATCAGCACAGAGGTGTTTTACTACCAACTGTTAGGCTTTAACATTACAAAGATCTGTTACAATCATCAATTAAAAACATTCATTCATCAAAAGTAAAACTGGATGACCATTCTTATCTATACAGATTTTTCCTTCATTCTATTCAAAATGACACTTGGACAGGGATTTCATATGGTTGCTTTCCTAACTTGCTGTAAGGCTAGATGGCACAGGAGGAAATTTCTAAGTGCTTTTGAGATTCTGATAGATGGTAATATTACGATCCCCTAATAAAAATCCATAATAAATATCATCAGGAAGAGCATACCCAAATGAAAATAAAATACGCACATCTAAGCACTTTCAACTCAACAATATGTTCACACTACATGTACTGGTGCATTACTACAAACAGCTTTTGGGGTTAAGTTTGATCCTACCACCTCATGAATCTATTAAGGGAGCCTTGCAACAAAAGAATTTGTCACTGGTACAGATCTACTTCCATCACAGAAACTGAGAGTAGTTCTTAAGTACTGCTTAACAAATGAGATAAGACTCTATCTCCCATATGTACCATGATACATGACAGAGGCTTATGACATAATACTATATCAGTGGCTGATGGGACCTCCTTTGACCCATGTACAGGGAACTCATTTGTTAATGAGTAACCATCTATGATAATAACAATATGCTGCTAAAAAATCCATGGTCCTCAGTGATATTTTTTCATATCAGACACATCAGTATAAAACTAGAATTTGATAAATCAAAATTTCTTTCTCATGTCATGAAGTATAAGTTACCAACAGGGATTAATAATAGTCTGCCAAGTATACTGCAAAGACAATGTTCCAAATGCTAAATAAACTGGGAATTTGCAAGAAATGATGGCAAAATTCGTGAAAACAACCATGTCAGTGTATTACTGGCATCTACTATCAATAATAAATATGGAAATCGCTTCTCCTAACTTCTTTTGGTACCAATTGCCACCAAAACAAAATAGTATTCAGTAAGTATATATTTCATCTACATGTTCATGCTATGCGAAAAAAAAATGCTTAACAAGAATCATTCTAAAACCACCATTTACTCTTCCCTTTCATCATACACTTGACTCTCATGAATGTTTATCTTACACCTTTCTCTTTTTCCTAATTTCTAAAACTGCTTTTCTAACTTTATATATAGTTTGTAACTCCAATTTATCACTATGCACTGAATCTTAATAATTCTTATTTCTTATAATACTTCTTTTCATCACTCTAATGACCTCTGCCATACTAAATACATTTCAAAATCTATGTATCCCTCCCACTCTCAAATTATTACTCCTCCTGCAGAGCATTAAAAGTCTCATTGGATAAAGCATTTGTATAAAACCTCAACTTGCAAGCTAACTAATCTGCATGATCTTCAAAACTCTTTTTAATTCATCAACAGCTAATCTGCCATATCTGCTTAATTTACCTCATAAATATTCATGTTCATGTAATTCTATCTTCAATACGATTATATCATATCCTTGCTTTTGTATATCAGTTCAGTGATACTATTCCAAAACATTCTCTCTTGTTTATTAAACATTATTCTTAATTTCACTTCACGATTTTTGGTCACCTTCTTTTTCCCTCATTACACTTTTATATCTTCAAAGCTTTACTGTAAAACTTCTTAAGCCATCCTGAATTATCAACAATTACCTTTTGTAGCTTTAGCTGGTTTACTTTCACTCTTCCTCAGTTATCTGAAAATCCTTATTTGAGAATGTAAAACCTTAATCCCACTAACTGGTTCACCATGCAACCTTAGAAAGCCATAAAAACATAATACTTACTTAAATGAGTTTGGCTGTGTGGATTCAATACTAGCATTTGTTATGGGTGCAGGTTGTGGAGTTGCAGGCAAAGACTGCCTGGTTTGTGCAACAAAGTTAGTTCGTCTCATTTTTGGCGGTAACGCTGGAGGCTGAGATGTTATATGCTCAATTCTGTTGAGAAAAATAGTCCAAAAACTCTTAAAGTCTACTCCCTCAAACCTATGTAAAATCTCTTCATCTAGCCATAAATACTTTTGCTAGTTGTCATATGCAAAATGAAAAAAAGTTGGGCAAAATTTCCTTAATGAATTAATTCTTACTACATACTATATTACCACATGGTGATTCTCTGCACAACAATATAATAGGTTAACTAAATAAATATAAAGATGAAAACCTTTGCATTACAATGAAAGAAGCTAAAAATACATAATATGTCCCTAATAGGTGGTAACCTAGGTATATAAAAATTAATAAGCCCAGAGAGAATAGGATCATAAAAAAAAATCCAGTTCTTGCAATAGTTTTAGGGATCACTAAACCTAGAACTTTATGAGGCCAAAGGAGAACTGCAAGTCAACTACATAGATATTCTAGCAATGAGGAAAATGGTTTGGTCCCATTGTAGGGACTAAAATAAAGGACAAGTACATATCCTACAAACAGCTCACTCATTGTTCTGAAATCTGACTATGTCTTGAATGGTTGACCATTACCATTCTCTACGACACATCCCAAATACAGTATAACTTAAAAGGAGAATGAAAGATAGACAGCAGTATCAGATTATCTTTTAGCTAACACACACATTTGAGACTAACTTGCCAAGGCAGGAAAGGCAGTTCGGTTAAGATTCAGAGAAAGTGTATGAGAGGACTGACAGAGAGACCTTAAAGAAGGTGCTACAAGTATATGGAGTATATGGAAAGCAAATAAAGGCAATGAGGAGTTTTCAGCAGGAGAGTAAGGTAAAAGTACCAGTGGAATGGAAAAGTCTGAGTGGTTCCTTGTGCACATGGATCTGCATTAGGGATCTGTGATGTCACCATGGTTGTTTATTCTGTATATAGATGATGTGGTAGAGAAAGATAACATGAGCACCGCCTACTGAGAGGTAGGTCTAGGCATGCTTTAACTGGAGTGGATGGGAGATTAGTTAGATGCTGTTTGCAGGTGACAAAGCTCTGGTGGAAAGCTCCACAAAGAAACTCCAAAAGCTAGTGATACAGTCTATGAGTATGTTTAAAAAGGAGGAATTTAGAATTAATGTGAACTAAATTAAGGTAATGGGGTGCAGCAGAGGGATGACATAAGATGGTTTGAGTGCAAGTTTGAAGAGGAAGGACCTGGAGGAAGTGAAGTGCTTTAGGTACACGGGAGTGGATGTGGCTCTTAATGAAAAGACAGGAATTGTAATGAGTCACAGGGTGGAGGAGGAGGGTCAAGGGCCTACGTACATCAACGCTTTGGTTGCAAATGATAACAAAAGTTGTAATACACAATATTCCTTCTCAATATGAAATTTGACTATGGTGCACAACTGGCAAAAATCAGCTGGTCTTTCCTGTGCAGTTTACCAACCCTTCCCAACCAGGAAATGGTGTCCCCTTACAGTGGCTGATTGAAACTTCATGCATAAGCAAGGACTTATTCAGATGACCAATGCCATCAATATAATGTTCATTTATCTCTTTTTTTACCTTGTTTTCACCATCAACAAATCATCAAATCATAGTTGTTGTAATGTCAAGATAAGTATCATGATGCATACATGAAGATAAATAATGATAATGTAAGAAGTTCTGGATAAGCATTTATGAGTTGGTAACAAGTGACTGTTTAGTGTCCATTTAATTTTGATTCATGATCTTTACAGTTTGTTCAATACTGTAAGTGTGTGTTAAGTAAAATAATACATTAAAAAAGATATTTATGATACTACCTAATATCACTGATGAGTGCTCATGAGCTGGCAATGTGGTGCTGCTATGTGTCCCTTTATATTAGTTATCTAATATTTTTTGTGCCCTTTATAATTCATTATCATTATGAGCATAAGGAGCATGAAATTTGTTGCACTTGAGTAAGTTTATACCATTCTGTAAGCATCACCCATAAATACTTAATTTTCATTTTTCATTTTCCCCTTCCCTGCCAGCTATCAGATATCAGATATTAGTGCCGGACATAGCAACTTTAAAGATTTTGTCTTGATAAAACAGTAGTAAAAAGGGGACATTACTATTTTCATATTTCAATGGAAAATTTACACTTGGAAATGCAGCTGGAAATTCATCACAAGGATAAAGAGTTAAGAGGCATTTGGAGGGAATGGTCAGTGCAACTGTTAGTGGAAAAATGGGAATGCCTGAAGGTATAGTAGCCCCAAGAGTGTTGTATGAACGCAAGTCATGGGCTCTAAATGCAAAGGAAAGGAAGAAGAGGTAGAACATGTTGAAAATGAAATGTCTGAGAACATTATTTGGCATTACTTGTTTAATTTGTATGGAATGACAGGAAAAGGGAATGGTGTGGTCTCAGTGTAGTTTGACTATCCGAATGGGAAAGCTCAACAGAGTGTGCTGAAATGGTTCAAGAATATGAGTGAAGAAAAACTGACAAAGAGGATCTGTGCATCAGGAGTGGAGGGAGAAAATGGGAGAGGGATACCAAAAGGGAATAGAGGGATGAATGAAGGAGGCTTTGTGATACAAAGGCCTGAAAATTTATGAAGAAAAGGGGCATGAATTGGACAGAACAAGTTTACATGTTAAATGTGGCATATGGATCAGGGGCCAAAAAATACACATACAAATGATCAATAACTATATCTAAAAGAGAGAAAAAATTAATAATCAATTAAACTTTGATATGTACTAGGAGCTTAAGGCTAAAGTGAAAAACTATGGTCTTTTGAGAAATGTGAAGGGTTCTTTGTGGTTCATACTATATGAATTTCACCGAGACTGAAATACTGTTATTAGTAATTCTTATCTTTAGCTTCCATCACTCAACTTCAAAAAAGCACACAAGATACAAATATACGGATACTGAACTTCACATCCAGTCCATTTTCCACCTTTAAAAACCCACATCCAGCCTTTAAATCTTTAATCCTGCATCTATTATTTCCACTCTCACATCATTTTTTGCTTCTCATTGTTTCTTTCACTGAAGCAAATTTTGCTGACATCACACTACTTTAAGTAAACTATAGAATTTGCATAACCAATCAATGTAGAATAAAGTCCAAAACTCTTTGGTGTCATATATATTTTTCAGATAAAAACAGGTTTAAGAAGACATGCAAACTCACCCATCAATAATTCCCATGAAAGCTGAAGTATGAAAGAAGTCATGGTCATGATCGAAATCATGAATGTGAGACTCCATTGCTGAGACGAGGTGCATCTGATGGACAGAATGACGCAATAGCTCACTTGGATTAGGTTCACTTACTTGACCAAACAGCTTCATGTAGTCATGAACTGTGAGAAAAATAAATAAAAAGTCTTTAGAAAATGAACTGTGAGAAAAATAAATCAAAAGTCTTTACAAAAAAAAAAAAAAATTCCAACTACATATATAAAGAAACTAGAATAAAAAATGCATTTTATACTGCCTCAGGGTTTAGTGAAATAAATTGATTTTATCAGGAAGATTCATTTTTCACTGTCCTAAGTTATTAGCAATGATGCTAAGGGTTTTGTGTATACTCACTGCACCTGTTCTAAAAGCATAAATCCAAATGAGAAATCATAAGGTCATAAATTCCTTGAATGAACAAGCAAAATGTAAGTTACTGTAATGTACTGTGTATTCCTTCTAGATCGAACTCATCCACTACACAATGTTTTGAAATATCAGAGAGATATCAAACAAAGAGTATTTCATTTTAAGTTTGACAAATCAGGATTACGGGGAAATCTCTCACAATCAAAAGTTTTTATTCATTGGCCTTATGTTTAATTACACTAAGAATGAGATGGAGTGGCATCTTTCTGATTAATATGCACATGAAAATGCATCTCTTAAAATAAATCAACTAAAATTCTTAACAGTGGAAATTCCTTACAAGAACGAGATTTCCCAACCTGAGATAATTTCATATCTAAAAATGAAAAAAAAAGAAAAAGGCTTCTCTATTGTTGAAATCAACCATATTTTGACAAAAACGTCAAACTGAGTTGTTATCTGCTGCTGGGACAACTAGCAAATGGGGGATCAGGGTTAACCATTAATTAGTTAAGCAAACATTAAGCAAAAATAATGCATTCAGGTCAAATCAGCTCACAGCTAGCAGGCTCTTGGTTTTCAGTTCCATAGGGGATGACCAATTTCTTAAAGAGCATGACTTTCTCAGTTAAGGCTTTTGTTCAATTTTTCATCAAGAGATATCATGGGTTATGGTTTCAATGGATTCTCTTCAAGCAAATGCAAGAAATAAGACTCAAAAGGGGGTGCCTTATATACTGAAAACATTTGTGCTAATGAAGTTTGGAAATATACAAAGAAAAGAAAGAGGAAATATGACTAACTATTAAGATCTATGATGGGTAACAAATGAAAGAAAAAGATTTAAGTTGCAGCATGACAGCATATGAACAATAACAGTGAAATCAGTGCCCACATTAAATTAGGCAAAAAATGGAATGTTTTAACAATTAAGAGGAAAAAAAGGATTATACTGCAATGGAAGAACAATGCATGACAGCACACTAATTAGAACACTGGAATGACTGAACACATTAAAATAAGCATTATGCATAATGTTTAGGACAGGGATACTGTGTGAGACTGCCTGACCTGTGAAGAGCAGGTAATACAGCTGAAGAGAAAATAACTTTAAAAGCAGTTCTCACTTCAAACAGTTACAAAGCCTTAATTACCAAATAGCTAAACCAAATAGGTTATATAACAGCTGATGAAAAAATAAGAAACAAACCATGCTTCTTCTTGACTGGCAAGGGTGGTGGGTTGTCATCATTATCAGTCGTAAAATAGTGGGATTCAATCTTCTCAAATTTATTGTGCTGTCTTCGTAGCTGAACCACATTACTTCCTCCTTGGCTGCTACTGCTGCTGCTACAATTGCACATTATGCTGTTGGTGCTGCTGTATCCACTACAAACACTGCTACTGCTGCTGCTACTGCTGCTACGTAGCTGCAAATTACAGCCAATCTTGGGAGGAAGTTTTGGACTCGGATCTTCTTTTTGCTGTGGACAGTAATATTATTGATCGTTAACACCTGCACATTTGTAAACAAAAAGTTTCAAACTTTCACTCACAGATTTTTCAAACATTTTGAGAAGTTCTTTCATTTTTCATACTTGTTCACCATTTCTCATGTTGATGAGAGCACCACGAAGAGACAAAATAAAGGCCTAATTTGCTCATCCATTCTCTAGTTGTTATGTGTAATGCACCTACACCACAGCCCCCTATTCACAACAAGGCCCCAAGAGCCTTTCTGAGGTTTCCCCCCACTGCTTTATATGCCCTGCTTCAGTCCAATGACAACACATCATCCCCAGTATACCACATCACTCCAATTCACTCTATCATATGCATGCCTTTCATCCTCCTGCACATCCAGGCCCCATGCACATGCTGCCACTCTCAACACATTCACATCCAAGAGTCTCTCTTTTGCATGCCTATCAATTAGTATGTAATCCCATAATACCCTCTTCAAATCATTCCAACTCAACCATATAGACTTATGTATGCCCCTCTTATCAAAACAAAAATTCCCAATCATCTCTTCTTTTCAGGATGCAACTCCACAGGCTGTTCACCAATCTCATTCACCTAACTGATTATTCCATTTTTGCCAATTATACCTTGAACTGCCTCATCACTCACTATCTCTTTTAAACCACCCATCACTAATACATGATCTCTTGAATCCAAAGTGCTGACACACTCACTCATCCGCTCCCAAAATACTTAACTTGCAATATTTTTCTCCTTATGGCTAGGTGAATAAGCACTGTCAATCACCCATTTCTTACAATTCACTCCCATTGTTACCCACATCAGTCTGGAGCTTACTTCCTTACACTCTCTCCTACATTCTCATAACTCCAGCTTCAGCAGTAAGTGCTATCCCTTCCTCAGCTTCTGCACTCACACCAACCACAGACTCTACTCCTATGCCATTCCCAAACCATTCTTCCCCTTCACCCTTGGGCTTTGTTTCACTAAAAGTCAAAACATCCAGGTTTCCTTTCATCAAACATACTATCTATCTCTCTTTTCTTCTCATTATGGTTACATCCACACACATTCAGACAACCCAGCTCAAGCACTTTCCAGAGGATGAGTTAAAACAACAACAACTTGTAACAATCATATTCAGTTACTAGTTTAGTTTCAGACAACCCAGCCCGAGCACTTTCCAGAGGATGAGTTAAAACAACAACAACTTGTAACAATCATATTCAGTTACTAGTGTAGTTGTATAAAGAACCACAGGTGGTAATGCCACAATGGAGGCAGTGATGTCAGCTAATACTCATGTTGGTGGTATATGCTGATTCCCACATCTGTGGGAGGGGCAGCAACTCTGCCAGCACTGATGTAGGGAGGACCAAAAGAGTATTTCCCAGCAATTTTTGATTGACCCAAGTTGAAATTACTATTCATTGGTAAAAAATGTAAAATCAAGATAACATTATCATTCTATGTCAGCATGTACTGTGCTTCTTGATGCTTCACAATTGAAAACACTGTTCATATGAGAAAATACATGTCAGTATATGCTCTGCTACTTGGTATATCACTTATCCCTCCACGCCCCTTTTTATATTGTTACACAGTTCGTTGATTCCTCATCTTTCAAAACTGTAATAAAATCACTGGAAGAAATTACTAATACAATGTACTTCCCATAGACTATTCTCATTGATCTGCAAGTATATGTAGTTCACTCTAAACATGAAAGTAGGTTGGACTTATCATGATATCAGCACTCACCAATATGTATTGAATCTTTGATATATGTACATTAAGCCATTTTTAATAAATTAATAAAAAACCATGTAGACCACTGTCACAGACCAAGAGAAAGAAAAACATGCTTAATTCAAACATCATGGTGCATCTAATGTTGACATTAGCCCTCCAGAAATTTTGTTCACAACTGAGAATTATATCGCTAATATCAGTAGTACAAACTCACTAAATATAATTAGTCTTCATGAGTATAAAAAGCCAACTTACCATGAAAGCAAACTTATTCTTAAATCAAACTGATCTTAACCACAGCAAAGCTCATCCTAACCAAATCAATGACAAAAGGAGAGTGGCAATAGGCATGTGCGGGAATGTGGCAGAATGACATTATGGAAGGGAACAATAGTTTTTCTGAGTAGCTTTGTCACACCATCCTCTCACATACATGACAGTTACATTTTCTGCAAGCATTAGGCATTACTGTGACTATTTTTGTGCATTTGCTAATCTCAACACAATCAGCCACATGGCTCTGAAAGCACAGTAGAAGGGTAATTGAGAGATGTAATCAATCAAACAGACAGCTACATACACATATACAAACACACATATAAACCTGAGATATTCCATTACTCAGTAATTCAGTCATTCTAATTTATCTATCTATACCTCTGATGCCTGTTCCCTCAGGGAACTCCCATTCTGCAAAACTAAGATTTTACTGTACTGTACAACAGTGAAAAATATCAAAAAGAAGTGGTGGAAAACTAAGATTCTTACAATGCCTTATCTTACATCCTTGTATGGGGTCAGGAGAGATTTCAACACCTTATAGAAGATCTCTAATATCATAGGCTAAAGAAAGTAATACCTTTCAGAAGCTCACTAAGATTGCAAAACTGGGGTGGTATGCTTTAGCAATATCTACTGAACTGAGGGGTAACAATCCCTTCCTTTCCATTAAAAAATAACACCTTCAGAGAGTACTTTTTTCTTGATACATTTCAATAATTTCTTTCCCATGTTTCCATTGAAGTTAGTAATCTTTTTCCCATAGTTCTAAAGTATGTTTCAGAAAAGTTTAGTTTACAATAAGTATGGTCTACAATAAGCTTTTATCACATATTATCATCAGTAACTGGTAGGATTTTAAGCATCTCTTTGATGTAGAAGCTTCAATTTAGAGTTATGGATCAAACACTGTAATTGCTGAAAGTTTCTTGAGAATTTGAATCCTCTTAGAGACTCTTTTACATTAAACACACTCTTGATGTATCATACGTTGCCATTTTACATGATTTACAAGTAGGTTATCATCCTTTGGGATTATATGAACCAGTAGATATATTCTAATCTTGTCCAATTTCCAAAGTATCATATAGCTTCCTCATTAATTTTTTTTCCCTTTTTTAGCAAATATGTCAAGTACACTTAATAAAACTCCAACAACATAACAGAGGGCAAAGATCAAATATTAACAGAAATCTTTATAAACAATGAAACATATCCTCTGAAAAAAGGAAGTATCCTCTGCAGCAAGTTGTGATTAGACTAAGGATGCAATCATAACTGTATGTAGCAGGAAGGACTATATGCTTGGGAATGTTTACTGATTGTGTATGACTTAGGGAGTTTGTGTGTAAGGGCTGAAGCATAAATAGTGGTATTAGTCTCGACAAATCACTTTACTACGCAAACTAAATCATCAAAAAGTGCTATAAGTGGAAGCTGTTCAAACTTTGCACAGGAGACATTTGATAAAGATAAAAGTGAGTGTACTAAATGGCTGCATGAACCTGGTACACTTCATTTCAATGGAAAGAGTTAACGATAAATACCTCATTAATGTGGGGAATGGTGAACATGTATATATGTATGTACACAGATATACAAATACAGGTACAACACTGATTTTCCGGCACTCTTGGTTCCAAAGTCTTGCTGAATTAACCATTTTGCCGGACCAACCGTGGTCACGTAATAATAATTCATCAACACACCTCTAACTCACTAATTATACATCTCCCATGTGTCTAAAGTATACCATAGACTGCTAGAAATTTAAATTAAACAAATATTAAATGTAAATTAAATATAAATAAATGAAATACATTATACACCTGCTCAAGCCTGAGGTGCTCCTCAGCTACAAGTTTCGCAGATTTGTCTACATACTTGGCAGCTCCTTCGTGGTTTGCAGACCACTTTTCTCCACACACTTTATCCATGGAAATTCCATGACGCTTCTTGAATCTTTGAAGCCACCCTTCACTATAGTTATGCTCATATTGTAATTTAAGTTCTTTATGGAACAACTTAGCCTGGTCCATTATCATGCTACCTGACAAGTCCATTCCATCACTTCGACACTGTTGAAACCATTCCATCATCACTCAGTTGTGCTCAGTATTCTTACCATCTTTCATAGTTTTTCTAATCGTCATTTTCTTCTTGGAATCACTGTCTGCATAGGATTTCAATATTTTCTCCCCTTGCTTCTTTATTTCATAAGTAGTTGATAAACCAATACTGTAGATGTCACACAGCTTACGCACCAAAACACCACAGTCCATTTTTTCAACAGTTCTGCATGGATCGATATGGACTGGTGTTTACATTTGACACAATGACTGACTCTCTCATATGTCTTAGAAGCCATAGCTAGGGTTAGATTTAAGCAAAATAAGCTAAGAATCTCAGAATTGCAGTACCACCTTCA
>JAUTXX010170915.1:0-13352 GCA_032273605.1 Panulirus laevicauda | reverse complement strand
GAGCCTTTAAGGGGGTCATGGATAACAAGGGCTTTCACAGAAATTGTGGTCCAAGGGTAACTACAAATAGATAAATAAAACAAATATATTTACAAACATTATCTTCATACTTTCTGATAACAAATATGCTTCTTTTTACCTATTCTGTAACAATCTATTTTGTGTGAAAGGTTGGCATGCATTTCCAGCCATAAAATGCACCTATAAACCCATAAATGAATTTTCAGTTAATTTTCAGATATTTTGATGCATATTGCATCCTAAGCACACTGGTGTACGTATTCTGAAGACCACATTTTGAGACATCCATGCACTACAGTGTTAAAAGTACATTAAACCACTCAAAAATGGCCACAGTTTACACAGTATACCAATGAAGCACTGTGAAGCAAAAGAGGGAGCACTTATGAATTCAGAGCAGCATTACAGTCTAACATCATGCTACAAAAACATTGGCAGCTGCCTTGTGGAGTTTCTGGTGAGTTATGGACTTTCTCCTGCACACTTCAGGATCTTCAAAGTCTACAAAGTCTCTTGGGAAGAATCCTGGTGAGTCTCATTTTCCATGGTCCCTTAATTCTGAGGGGACGCTTTGGCAAAATTCTTAGTGTCTTCACATTTCTTGACTGAACAGTGTAAACTGAGCCAAATTTTCTCCCACAAACAAGAGCACTATCTAGGTAACAAGAAGAGTACACTAGCAATGACAGTTTATGTACCTAACTTGGGCATCAATGACAGATATTGCACCTACCTTATGCAGCAATGAGTTACTGCACTCATCTTGTGCATGATTGCACTACTGCAATGAGTTTCTTCTTTGAAAACATGAAACCTTCTTAGAGACTAACTACCAATGGGTAGTCATCAGCAAGTGTCTACTGTCACTTTTATAGGTTGCATGATTTTTTTTTTCCAGATAATTTTACATCTACATAAGCCTAAACAGGAAACCTTAAGAGATACCAGATTGCAAGTTCTGCATACCATACTATTAGCATCAAAAAATAAGAAGCAGCAGTGCCACCATGCATGAATATCTAACTGTTCTACGTATGCTAATACTCATACCACTCTGAAAGAGTCATTTCACTAAGTTCAGAGCAAGCAGGATGAGGATTCATAAAATGAGAAGGGATGGAGGGTAATCCCTTGGTACTACAGCATGCTTAAGAAAATCTTTTTAATTCAAAAAAACTTGTTTTATCAGAATCTTAATAATGAAGGTGGGGAATGATGGCTGAAACAATACAATTATCTAAAGAGCAAAAATAGCTGGAGTGCAGATTTTAAAAGTGATGAAGGAGCCAAATTGACATTTATGGTACGGTGATTATTACAGGAAGGTGGTGCAACCCAACCTAATTAAAGTATGAGACATGATGATATGAAATCTGGAATGCTAATATTCTCTATACATTCAGGTACTTCTTCAAGCCATTTACTTTATTCTCACTTGAGTTCACATTACCATTTCTTAAGAAGGAAGCAAAACTTTTGTTAATATCATTTCACATGTCAATCAAATCCATTAGTTAATCTATTTACTTACTAACTTAAAGTATTCTTCTTACTTAACAAACACAGAAGATGAGTCAGTCTCTACTGTCTTGTAAAGAATTCCCATTATAGATGACTAGGGAATAAGTTTTCTGACAGAGAAGGTTCTTTTCCTTAATCACAATTACACTGCAATACCAGCAATGATCTGCTACAAATTCTCAAAATCAACACTGTTCTCCAAAGGCTGCTATTTTTTCACTTCTCTAGACTTTACAGCTTTCCTGACTTCAACCTCTCATTTTCAATGCATTGTTATGATTATTTTCCCCCACTGTGTATCTGCATTTTGGCATTGTTAATATTGTCACACAGAGCATAGTTCCACTGGCTGAATTTGAATGGGCAAAAAATATGGTTAGTTGCCCCTCACTCTAATAAAAAAAAATACATTTCATGGAAATATGAAAGTTGTACTCACCCTTTAAAAAGCTTTTTCAGTGCTCCCGAATTTTATGGTTGTACTGTAAGTGTAGATGAATTACTTAGGGAAGGTTGAGGTGAACTTGAAGTGAGGGTGCTGAAACTGGTTGATCACTTTTGACCAACATATACCAAATAAAATGCAGCTTAAAATTTCTAAATTACTCAACATAAAAACTGCAAGGCTCTTAGATCTCTGTCTTTCTTTAAAAATTACCCATTTTTAGTCTAACTTACAAGATAAACACACAGCTTCCCTCTCCCTTTCTCTGAACCACTCTCTCCTCTCTCCACTTCATTTGCACAATGAGTATGCCTCACTTTCTTTTCTTATCAGAAGAATCACTGTCATCCTCAGTGTCAAGAAACCATCATAAGAGGCTAGCATCATCAAATAATAAAAAATAAAAAAATCTCATAACACACTCTTGCTGGCTTACTAAGAACAGAGAAGCACCTTACTAATGTCCTCTGGATGCTACCAGTAAAATTATGAAATATCAAGATATAATGTTCACTCTTGGATGAATCTCACTGTGCCCAAATATTTATGTGGTGGGATTTCCATTTCCTTCCTCAGGGTAAATTTTGTCTTAATGTTGGAAATCCACGTATTTCAGTTTGCCATATTTTGGATAAATGGATTTATTCTGTTGGAATATAGCATCTGCTTTACCAATATGATAGCCAAATAACATAAAGAACTCTTAAAGAGGATTTTGAGAACTACTGTTCAAGCCTAAAAACTTAAGAGTGTGGAGACAACTCACAAGTGAAACACTTGGAAAGGAAGATTCACGCATCATCCTGTTGAAACTGTGGGTTTTTACTTACTAATGAATATTATTTCATATTTTCTATCAATGGCCTCTATTTACTTACAGTTTTGCATACCATATATCTTATTTAATGACTGTGTATATATTCAACTATTTATATGAGATTCATTCATGACTTTATATATCATAATTAACTTCATTTTCATTTGCATGGGTTGGATCAGGTGCATACAAGCATGGGGATCAATAATGCAAAATCAAGGTCTTGAACCCAAACCTGCAGGCTGCCAAAGGGCAGGGACACTCAGTTCTCCAAGAGACCTGCTGCCCTGCTATGTTTACTTACCTATCTATCTATCAACTATTGTTACTCCTAACTTAACTGGTTGGATCCCATACATACAGCCTCTGTGATAGCACTCTCTCTCTCACACACACACTCACACACACACACACACACACACACACACCTAATCCATGCACAGTGTATCAAAAGAGAAACATGAACTTCAACAATTACGGAAGTGCTTCTCACTTTTTGCACGAAAGACATGGACTTCAACCACAAAAGAGCTTCTTACTTTTTCACTTTTTGCACCAAGTTAATCCATCAAGCAAAACCAGTGCCTCCATTCAATGAGTGAAATGAGACACTCAAGTATATATTATCAATATTGTTCTTCAAATGATCATTCATCAAAATTCTTCCAAGGAAGAAGTTACTTGGAAATTAGGGTAATTAACACGTTAAGAAATATCATACAGTACTCTGAAGGAGATGCTAATGAGAGTTGATAATAAAGTAACTTTAGGAAGTTATGGACATAAAATGATGAGTATCAATGTACATATACATGCAATATGAGTGTGCAGGTACGCACACAACAAAGCCATGTTGAAGAGAGATGCCAAAAAGACATGCAGTCATCACAGGGTTTTCACAGGGAGAATAATTTGTAAGGATTGTTGTTTTTAAAAATAAGAGGAGGAAAAGACAACAAATGAAAGGCTGAAGAGTAATATACAATTTAGCTTTAACAGGACAAACATGCTGTGATGGAGAAGATTAGGGTCACCACTATAATGTAAAGCATGAAAGGATACAAGGGTATACATGTGGTTACACAATGCATTTTCAAGCAACATTACAATAAACACCATTCTAGAAATCTTTCACATTTCTTATTCTCATGGCTGAGATCAAATTGCCACAAACAATACACAAATAATTAAAAATCACTGTGAATAAGATACGAGATAAGAGTAAGCTCCATGAAAAATGAAAATCAGCAAAGAAACAGCTACAGTATCAGTAATAAAGCATCAACATTTCAAAGAAGCTTGCAAGCATGGGAGTGGTTGCTCGTAACAAAGAATAACTACTAATGGGGAAGGAGGCAGGATGCAGCTGGCCACCATTATTCACATGTCATGCAGCAAACTGACAGGAGTCCTGAAACAACAAGCTTGGTAAAGTTACCCAAAACACAACATGAATCTAACTTACAGGTGCTGCCACTTTCTGCTACCCTCAGCTAGACAATGGTAAAGATTGCTGAAAGGAAATATAATATGCAATTAACCTTGAAATCATAATGTATAATAAATTAAGTGAATATATGTAAACCTTTAGCACCATCAATATAAACCATAAAAATATCTGTCCATTTGTACAGTAATAAACTAAGCACATGTAAATAGACACAAAGACCTACATACAAAAATTACAATAATAATTTTCACAATATCAGAGATCACAAGCTATTTTCAAAACTAGTGGCACAATGAACCATCATCATTCTACCTACCTATCTATATCTCTGATGCCTGTTCCCAAATGGAACTCCCTCAAGGGGGTGGCCACAGCAGTAGAATCTCCATAACTAGTTAACTCTAGTGCTGCTTCTTAGCCTTTCTTGCCTCGTCCTTAACAGGCCTCACGAGTTAACTCTAGTGCTGCTTCTTAGCCTTTCTTGCCTCGTCCTTAACAGGCCTCTGGTACAGGGCAATTCTAGCACAGTGTTTGCAGAGGTTCCTACTGACTACTTCTACCTAATGTTTGAACCTAATGGTCCTGCCTAAAAGTTCCTACCTACCACCACTATAATTCAAAACTCCCACCGTTCAGCCAAAAAGCAGGGTGAGTACACAGTGCTCACCACAGGAAAATCTAGAGTTAGAGAGAATGAGCTGTGTGAGTTAAATGTTGTCAAGTGTTATGTGTGGCTAGGAGAGATTGTATGTTTGTGGACAGAATGCCAGGAGTCCACATGTGGGTGAGGCAGAAAGAAAAGACAGCTACCTGGGTCAGTGAAGCACAACTTGACAACCACTGAAGTGCTGGCTCACCATGCAGCCATCACTAACCCTTCCGATACTCAGATGGGAAGTACTTGTATTATATCAATTTCAAATATATGGACCAATGTCATTAATCAGGGTCTCTTATTTAAGATGTTTCTAAGCATGGTATTCTATCTGATTTGACTTGATCTGGTTTTGTGGAATTTGTAGAGCACTAAAACCTTAAGGTTATTCACTGCTTTTTACCAAGAAAATATCTAAAACCTTAAAACTATTTACATAATATTATTCATTTTGGATTCCATTAAAAGATATCCAAAATTTTATACTTATGTACATATAATTGCACATTTTCTCTTTCTTTAGAACATGCCCAAAGATTAAAAAAAAAATTCATGCATATTCATCATTTTCCATGTCGGTGAGACAGGTCCAGGAAGGGATGATGAAACTGCCTCAATCACTCACATCCACATCCTAGTTGTCATGTACAATGCGTTTAAACCAGTGCGCCCCTACCCACAACCAGGTCTCACGGACCTTTCCGTGGTTTCCCTTGACTGCTTCATGTACCCTGGTTCAGCCCATTGACAGCACATCGTCCCCTGTATACCACATTACTCTAAATCACTTTTAATCCCCTGCATACCTTACACCCATACACATGTTTGGGCCCCAAATCTTCAAATAATCTTTCAATCCATCCTTGTAACTTCTCTTTGGTTTCCCTCTTTTCCTTGCTCCCATGACTTCTGAAATGTATGCCCTTTTAGTCATCCTTTCCTCATTCATCCACTCCTAATGTCCGAGCCATTTCAGGATACCCTCTTCAGCTCTCTCATACATACCCCCTTCACTACAACATATCTCTCTTACCCCGTAATTTCCTATTCAACCAACCATCCCCATGCCACATATCACTCTCAAACATTTAATTTCCAACACATCCACCCTCTTCTTTACACTTTTGCCTAAGCCCTAACCTCACTGATAGGACTACTATACCATAAAACATACCCCTCTATGTCCTTAAAGACAGTGACCTCTCTTTCCACAAATTCCTCAGTACTCCCAGGACCCTTGACCCCCCATCCACCCTATGGCTCACTTTAGCTCCTTTGGTTCCATTTGCTGCGATATCCACTCCCAGGTATCTAAAACACTCCACTTACTCTAAGTTCTCTCCATTCAAACCCATTCTCCATGTAACCTGTTCCTCTTCACTGTTAAACCCAGTAACCTTGCTTTTATCAACTTCTGTCAACTTTCTCCTCTCACTCACTTTGCAAAAAAAAAAATATATATGGACACATCAAAATTCATATAACCACCAATAAAGCCTCTTGCATGCATCCTAACACCTGTATTACTTCTAATAACCCATGCTTACATCCTTTTCAGCTACATACTCTCTCACTCCACCCCACATCTAACTTTTCCACATGCCTAAATTGAATCGGTATCTAATACCATACATTTACCACTCCCTTCTTTGTTCTTCGTCTCTGAACATAATGTTTTGTTCCGTCCAATCTTATTACTCCATATCACAGTAATAAGAAATATATTACAACAGCATATATCTCCTTTCATGCTAAATCAAAGCCAGATTTCATACTGTGAGTGTACTACTTATGAACTGCACAAAAATGTGCTCATGTAATCCAATTTTTTTGCAACAATTACCTGTGTAGAATTCATTTCAGGTGCGAGACCTGGTATTGAAGTATTGGAGAAGGCCTCATCCAGAGAAATATTGGAGTCATCACCATTTAGGGTAGCCTGTGAAGGAAAAAGAAGGACGTGATATGGAGTGGCGAGCTTTATTAAGATATGGTGAAGCACTGGTCTGTAGAAAAATAAATGCCAGCAGAATCTGCAAGCAGCTGAAACTGTTTCTAAGAAGCAGATGCATAGTTTGGAGTGAAAAACTGGGACCTAAGAAAATCATACAGACATGATACCATTATGGGAATGCCTGATGAAATAAAGGATGGATGCAAGGACAATAACTAAAAGAATGCATTTGAGTAAGCTAAGGGGAACAGTATATTAAGAATACCAAATGAAAGACTGAAAACTACCGTGTCACTATGTACATGAGAGATGTTTAATGAGGCTAACTGCAGAAATGTACCAAGATCCTGGTGTCTGAGTGCTGTTTTGCATAAAAACCATAGTGTAGTGAATGTACAACTACAAAAATCTGTATATATATTCAGACAAACAAACACAGCTTTCACTTGAGATGAACATTATTTTCATAATAAAAATAGAATGTAAGCAATTTAAGAGCATCAATGCAAATATAAATATACATTTTTTTCACGCTAAGCTAAACACCCTTTTAACATACCAACAGCTTCTTACTTCTAGAGACGCAAAAAGCTAAAACAATGTCTAGCTTTTTTTAAACAAAGGTGGAGTATACCTTAAGTAGGATACATTAAGCCTTCTGCTTGCAGAATGCTGAATTGCTTGTAAAAAAGTCTAAGTAAAAACATGGCTAAGCGATTAACAAAAGATGGAAGTAGGCAAAAAGAAATGTGAAAAGTTTGAATGAGGACAGTGAAAAGAATTTATGACTAGAGGAAACCAAGAAGAATATGTTGGGAGTTGTAATGCAACAGCAACTGAGGTATGCAGGAATGAGGTAAGAGAAAATAATATGTAGAGAGTTACAGTACAATCGACTGAGGTATGAATGAAAGGATGAGGTGAAAGAGCCAAAATTTATAGCGGCTCCTGGAGGCTAAATAGGATACAAGCAGTAATAAGAAACTTTTTCCACAGACATTTTCTTGGCAAAACAGCTTTCAAAATAAGGAGACCTATAATGTGTGATCTATCCAATGAAGGGTAGTACAGACCTGATAAAACAAATCAAAACTACCCAACAATTCTTTCAATATTATCTTGTTAATCAATTTACAGAATGAAAATATTCATCTAGTTTCTTCTTGAGACAGGATCGTTGTGTAATTCAAATTGTAACCTATATTGCTGTTATGAAATATTTTTACCTTCAAGAACTTCTATTAAGCCTTCACTTCTAGAGATGGAATAGTTTGAGTTCCTTCAATCTTTCTTCATTTAGCAAATTCTTTAGTCCTGATATTAAAAAAAGTTGCTCTCTTCTTGACTTTTACAATTTAGCCATGAATTATGACTAAAGTCATAATAGACAATTTTCCTTCTGAACTTGAAATAGGACTAAAGTCCACATCAGTCATAAAGTCTGAACATCCATCTGACCCTCCCCTAACAAGAAAATGATGCCAAGGTCCCATGTGGTGCTATCCAAACACGGTAGCTGACCTAAACCTCACATACATATAACAACACAAAGTCATTTATCTCCCCTTTCTCTTTTAACTTTGTTTTGCCATTACTTAGGTAATCTATGGATGTTATCATATCAAAACATGCTGTGTAAGTAGTGTGTGTCATACATTACAAAGCATAAGTAAAAATATCTAATGATAAAATACAATTGGTTCTCGTGAGTGCTTATGAGCTGGCAACACAGGGTAATGAAAGCCCTCTACAGTTTGTTCACCATTACAATGCCTAAATAAAGGTATATAATGATACCATATGATATTCTTAACAAGTGCCCATTAGTTAGGATAGTAAGGCTGCTTTGCGAACCACTAGAATCATGAAAAAAAATCTGTAATTAAGCAGAATAATATGACCAAGAGATTTAACAATGTCTCAAGCAAAGTCATATTTGCTTGGTTGGATTAGGTTTGATTATCAAGCTGTAGGACTTGCTTCAACAAAGCAATGCAACTGTGAATCTGATCATCAAACATATATCTCCAACTGTAGCATTTCACTTAGAGCTATTCTCACTGTCTTTTGAATAATTCAATCTACATCTCTGAGAACTGTTCCAAGCTGGAACTCCCTCAAGGGGGTGGCCACAGCAATAGAGTCTCAATAACTAGCGAACTCTAGTACCACTTTTTAGCTTTTAGTGTCTCAACCTTAGCAGGCCACTGGCAGAGGTCAGCTCTTTTGCAGTGTTTGCAGAAGCTCCAACTTCATGATCCTACAGACCACTTCTACTTAACGCTCCTGCCTAATGTTCTTACTTAATATTTTTACCTAATGTTTCTGCCTACTGCTCCTACCTAAATGTTCCTACCCACCACTCCTACCCAATGCTCCTAACATTTTGCCAAAAGGCAAGGCTACAGCAAAGTCTAGAGTTACAAAGAATGAGCTGCGTTAGTTAAGCATGGTCAAGTGTTTTGTATGACAAAGAGAGACTATACGTTTGTGAACAGAATGCCAGTCGTCCACATGTGGGTGGGGCAGAAAGAAAAGACAGCTATCTGAGCCAGAGGAGTGCAACTTAACAACCACTGAAATGGGTGGGGCAGAAAGAAAAAACAGCTACCTGAGCCAGAGGAGTGCAACTTGACAACCAATGAAATGCTGTCTCACTATGCAGCCATCACTAACCCTCCCAATACCCAGGCTGGTAGTACTGGTAATACACCTCCCTCGTTGCTAGCTGCCTACCAACTACTACTTACCTAGACTAAACAGTAGTAAAAAGAGAAAAGTAGCATAAACTTTTTGGTGTGCTGTAAGTAGTCAACTTACAGTTCTAAGAGTGCAATGGTACTTGAAAGAGCCCCTTTGCCAAATCTATCTAGGTGAAAATGATAAAGCTTATCATTCTGCTTATAATTGTTTCTTAAACTGATATTGGCTATGCTCCAGAATTACTAATGGCAATTGATTTCATAAAATTACTTAAGAGAAGTATGCCTTTATCCTTCTTGTTCACTATGACTAAGGGAATGTAGTAAAAAGATGCTGAGGGAGTGAGAGGCATTTAACTCACCAGAAATGTTGAGTTATGAGGTTCTTAACCCCAAGAGATCCAAGGTGTCTCTTGTGGCTTGAGTGACAACCCAACCTTTTAAAAAAAAATCTTACCTAGAAGTGAAATGTAAATAAGCACAAGAATTTTAAAGGATGGTCAAGGGCTGTGGAAAATGTACTAAAGTATGGTAAGTAATGATGATCTTCATATGGGATACTTCTTGTACCATGTAACCCTACACAAAGAGGACAGACTTACCTGAGGAGTGAGTGTTTCTGAGTCTCTTTTCACCTTCTTATTTGATTCTGGACTGTCCCTACTTGTAAAGTCTGAAAGTACAGGGTCAGATTTGCGCTTTTGTCCAATCGAACGTTGCTGTCCATCTTCTGTTTTGGATTTATATCTGTCTAAGACATCTTGTGAAAGGTAGTTTGACAGCTGTTTTCGTTTGACATACTTGCAGTTTACCTCCATGCCCTCCTTGTAGGCCTTGTTATAGGTACTCTGTTTGTACACTGCAGAGGAAAGGTTGAAATAAAATAAACACACGTTGTCTGATATCCGACAGCCCACAGGAAGACCCGAGAAATGTATCCACGAAAGACATGAAAGTGCCCATCTTCTTTAAAGAATAAAAGTCATATTACTGAAAAAACAATGTTTCTTTCATAATTTGTTTGCTGTTTCCCGCCTTAGCGAGGTAGCACCAAGAACAGATGACTAAGCCTTACAAAAAAAATCCTTCCATGAATTCTTTCTCTGTTCCTTTGTTTAGAAACTAATAACACAATAGGGGAGGATTTCCAGGCCTCTCCAACTCATTTTAGTTGCCTTCTCTGATATGCAGATTTGTGGGTATTGTTCTTTCTCCCCTATACCCAAAGATGATATATATCATTTTTATTAAGTAATTTTTTGATAAGTTGCAAATACAATTCATAAGAGGCCCATTCTCTAAGAAAAACATTACCTGTCTTCTGTCCACATCATGATACTTTTTCTTACAGCTTTAGCCAGGATTTCAAAAGTAAGCATCAAACTATGCTGAAAGCAAAGCCAGTGCAAACAAATGAGCCTTTGGCTACTGAACTGGAGGGACTAAGCTCCTGCAAGTCATCTAATGTTTCCCTGGGGTAATCTGCTCATTTATGATATTGAAAAAGGCAATTTACTTGTTAAAAAAAATATTAACAATGAATCAAAGGAGAAAATCATAACACTGTATTTAATGCTCTTCAGACAAGATCTGTTCATGTAATATCATACTATAGCCCATCAAGTTAAAAGGACTATGAGCAGGTGCCTAAGGCGCTACCTTTCACTTTTAGAGCATACCCTGTATGTAGATTTTCCCCAACATTCTAGCTTCAAATCAGCAAATCTTTCAAGTGTCAAAGATCCATGAGCAATGCCAGAAACTTCTGCTGAATAATTTTGCAAATTGGTTTGGTTATCATGCACTTAACCCTTAAATGGCAACAATCATTGTAAAATGTAAATGTAAATGACAGCCAACATTGTAAAATGCTTTACATGGGAATGGTGGCCATCATCATATGACAAACACAGTAATGACAGCCAATGACAAACAATGATTTAACTTTTTTCACTTCTTTTCAAATATCAATTTTTTTTTAAAGAAAGAGCCATTAGTAATCTACAGGGGTATCTTCCATTCCTAGGCAGGCCTGGGAAACATTTTGCTCTCCTCAGTACACATAACTGAGGTTTTGTGTGCAGTGATCCCGCAGAAACTATGTAAACTGCTGGTGACCTGAATAATGAGGAGGAACCCACAATATTTGTATCACCTGGTGAGGAAAGTGAAGAAATAACTGACCTAGAAAGAAACTTCAAAGGAAGTAAAGACGGAGGGGAAACCACCACAAAACCCCCTCTACCTGTACTCCCACCACCATCATGTTCAGCCTTTGTCAAGTCACGTGAAAGAAATTGAGTAACCGTCTAATTTTCTCTAAACAGTCTGGGGTGATGGAGAACTTTGATAACAAAGCGAAGATCCAGAGTATTTTCAAGCATTTCTTGACACAAAATTTTCATCTACAGAGTAGCACATAGTGTATCACTTAGTGTGTATAGTGTAGTATCCATGTTCTTCTACACCAAAACTGTCTCTGTGTAAGATATATGAATAAAATGTGATACAGACAAACTGGACGACCTTCATGTCCTCCCTCTTATCTCGAAGTGGTCATATCCCCCACCTCCCACTTGTTTTTAGTGCGCATAGAGCAATTTTTCTAATCTAATCCCTTTTACTCCTGCTAATGCTATACCTGTGTAAGAAATAGGAATAAAATGTGAAACTAGGTTCAGGAGCAATTAAAACAAGAAATACAAGATTTCCATATCCTCCCCTCTTATCTCACGTTATCAAAATGCATCCTATCACTCACTCAACCTACAATAGGATAACACAAAGGTTGCTATATATTTTTGTAATTTCCTTTACTTATGAATGCCAATCAATCAAATCATAAAGGAAAACTTTTTTGTACATGGTGATGGGATTTCTGGCCCTATTTAATCATTCAAGGGTTAAATTAGTTATCATTAAAAATGTCAAAACAGAAGGATTTTTCCTCTAAGCTACAAAGATCATTTAGCTCTGCTTAGTGAAGTCATAAAGATACCACAAGCTTGGGAGCCTTAACCATAGAAAAAAAGATGCCCATTAAAATATACGAGCCACCCATGATACAAATCTCCCATATCCAACCAATATATGGCTCTGACAGCTTACCTTACACCCTGAAAAGCTTACCATTGTAATTCTCAAGAGACCACGACTGTAATACAACATTAATCATGGAAAAGGGAATACATGAGTCAAATAATACGTGAAGCTAGGAAAAATAAACTTTCTTATATACGAGTTATTACTACTCGAGCTTATTTAGATCCTGAACTCTAATTGATTAGCACATATCATAAATTGGAAGGAAGCATACTCCATAACCAAATATGGAACCAAAACTACCTTACCTTCTTGAATTTGGTATACATAAAAAAGGGATGTTGCCAGTTCTTTATGCATCTTCTTTAATGGTTTTCACAATGTTAAAAAGCATCTTTACCTTAACAAGAGATGGGTTTTACAGTTTAAAGTTTGAGACATTTTGCTGATAAAAATCTTTTGGTATTAGTGCTGGAAAAGATTAAATGAATTTAAAACAATCCACATGAATGCAGGACTCTCAAGAAGGATCATCATGCAAATACTGCACAAATGATGCTGATGAGCTCTGAACCTCATTTTCTGTTAAGAAGCCTTTTCAAGATATACCTTTCCCATGCACTGCATTGGGAATGTATCTAAAGAAAAATGCATGTCCAAAAAATCCATGCAAAGTGGGCCTAATGACTTATAGCACAAGGAAAAGTAAGAATACAATCCATATACATACACAGACATATACATA
>JAUTXX010170696.1:0-12053 GCA_032273605.1 Panulirus laevicauda | reverse complement strand
CATATAGAGGGACATAGAAGTGGATGTGTCATCATTAATGTGGCAAACATTAACTAGTTGATAACATGGGTTCAAAATGAGCGAGCTGCTGCTACCATGTGCTAGTAGCTAGGGATGGGTGAAACACTGCTTGTGCTACCCTATCAATAAGATGGGGTGTAAAAATGTTAAAACACTAAAATATTCAGATATCCTGGCTCATGGGACAAACCACCATAGGAGAGAAATAATGTTTACACACCTATTTACAGATTTAAGTGCTACAGATCCAACTATCAATTTCATTCCTATTCATATATACAGAATAAAACGCATGCAGCCTAAAGCTTTAATTCACTCACACATATCCTTGAGCCATGTCCATTGTGTCTTAGTGAACATAGGTTTCATCCTACACTTCAGCTGCAATCAATATTTCAATCTATATAAACTGTTTTATTAAGAAAAAATTCTCCCTTTGATTCTCCACCTTCCTACGCAAAATGACTCTGCTGCACACAATCAAAATTTATTCTTCTAGCAGCCTCAACTCAAGTACCCCTATCTCTAAACAATAAATCCATGGCACCTGCCCATCTCTTCCATTGTCTTGATCTTATTCTCATACCTTCAACTACTCTACCAGGTATACTCTTCTCTAACCTATCATTTGCTATGCAACCTATATGGCCATGCAAGGGTTATCATCCACACATCCTCCTAAGTTTCTTCACACTAAATTCCTCTCTATGTTCGTTATTCCATCTATTCTCTTATCACTAACTATAATACATAAGTCACCCATCTCCATTGCACTTATTTTTTACTTGTATGAATCTCAAAAAACTGGGATTTCTCATTCACACACCAGAGTTGGGACAAGCACTCCATGTAAGCCCATTACATACTCTAAAGTCAAATTCTTCTCATTCATCTGCATTTCAGTGCATCTTCAATTATTCTTCCTCTGCTTTCCTTCTACCATCCTTACTGATGGTCTCTCCTAAATATCAGAACACATTAACAATACATAATTCTTCTCTATTCACACTGACATCATCTATTGTCTTGTATGAAAATCTTACCAATGCCACCCTTGCTTGGTTGAGCTGGAGCCTTCTCACATGCTAAGCCAACAGAATATGTTTTTTGTTCACCCCATTCTTTCAAAAAAATTTTAAACAATCTTGAGTCATTAACTACATCAATGATACAAAAAGAGTTTGTTATCACTGAAATACTCTCTGGGGTATTTCTATTTGAAATATTACTAATGACCACTTTTGGAATGGTTTTTTCACATTTTTCTGCTATATTTAAACCTCCAATTGAATTTCCACTCACATCTTCACAACCAACATCTCTATTACTGTTTAGCACTGAGGTCATCTCATTCCTTGAAGATACACTATTCTTTACTCCTATCTGTTTCCTCTGAGACTGCCTTGTAACTGATGACACAGGTGTAACAAATAAGTCATCAGAAAGTCTGCTTTTCATCATCTGAATAGGATTCAGTTGGTCATCCACATGCTGCACATCATTTTCAATAAGCATATCACTACAAACATTTTGATTTCCTTCTAGTAAAGCCTCTGTACCAGGAGTAATATCCAATTGACTGAAAGTGTTACTGAAGCTATTTCTCTCTAACACATCACAAATATCATTTCCTGATTTTTCTTGTTTTTCATCAATATTTTCATTCAAATTTTGCTCTGGAAAATCACTGTCATTACTTCTACTTTTCTGAGAATTTCTGCTATCTTCATTCTCTTGCTGTAAAGTTTCATTGTGCTGAAGAAATGATTCTTCACTGGTAGAGGTCATGTGAAGATAGGTTTCAAAGGCATAGTCAAAAAATGAGTCAGATATAGTTTCATTCTTTTTCGTGTCCGGGTTATTATCTAAATCCTTAAACTCACAAAAAGTTTGATCTAAATCTCTATCAGACTGATGTTCACTTGCGGATTTCTCTTTCATGAATAATGACTGAGAATTTCTGAGTTCCAATATATTTCTGGAGGCATCTTCACAAACATTTTCTAGTAAGCCCCTACACACTGATGAAGAACAAAGATATGAACCATCTAAATCATGATTTCCTGGCACTCTTCCTCCATCATCAATCTCTGTGTCTGCTTGCATTTTGTCCTGACTTAAAGTGAAATCAAATCCCAAGTCAACATCTTCTGAGCAAGCTTGATACATAGATGTTTCTTCTTCCATATTTCCTTTTAAAACCTCACTGGGCACTCTCAGAATACTTTTGTTGCTTTCATTTGAACTAACAGTTTGTTCAGAGGGAGCCTCACTTTCTGTAGATCTTTTTTTGTTTTTCATGAATATGTATGGTTCCTCTGATAAATTTCTTTTTGAATCAGGTGAGCAATTTTGGATCAGAGTTGATCTCACTGCTGGTTGTTCAGAACTCCTTCCAAAAGGGCCACTTTTATCACCCTTAAAAATGGATTCTGAAAAACATATATCTTGCTCCTTTCTCATATCTCCATTGTTCGAATGTATATTGCTTTGGTCTGCATTTTCTTTTTCCTTCAGGTTATCTGGTTCCCTGTCTCTAAAACCTTTATGACAGAGAGGTACATGTTCAAAAGTTTCTAAACAAAAACCTTGTGAATCCAATGTCCTTAAAAAAGATTGTTTTTGTGACTCTGACAGAGAGCTTATACCTTCATCAATATGACTATTTTCCCCTATAACATTTGGACGACCCACATCAGCATCATAAGATCCTTTACATGTTCCCACTTTTGCTGACTTTTTTGATGAAAAATCTTTAGCACTGCATCTGTCATTGTTCTCACCACAGGGGTCACTGTCTTCTTTACCCCTAATAAGTTCTTTTTGTCCATTAACTTCTCCATCACAAAAGAATGCACTAGAATTTTGACAGCTGTTGAAGGAAAAATTGCCAACATTGCCCAGAACATCTCCACAGGTCTTTTGAATTAATGCTGATGCAAAGTTTGCATCCAAGTCAATAACAGGTTTAGTGTTGGATCTATCACCAACTGAGGCACTTTTACTTATACCATTTATATGACCACTCAAAATCTCTCCCTCTCTGTCCATAATGTTGCCCTGTGCTTGTGCCATCTTAAACTGTGATATAAAACCTTCTTCAACAACCCCCAATGATGTTTTTTTCAATTCTGTATTTTTTGTCTTGTGAATAAGACTTTTAGTTGTTTTGCGAATGCCATATCTGTTTTTTATCTTTTGCTTCCGTTTAGGAGAAAATACGTTATCAGATTTATCTTCCTGTGATTCTGGAACAGCAAAAGAGCCTCCATCCTCATTTGTACTCCCATTTTCCACATATATTTTCCCAACTTTACATCTTCCAAATAACAGACCAGCAACTGATGATTTTTTAACAGGGCTGCACTTGACATCAGTCCCAGCACTTTTCATGGACAATTCCCTAGTATCAATATCTCTAACTTTCCTTACACATACACCAGGTGATGATTCCTGTTGTCTACTAGCACAACTCATAATTTCAGCTTCTTCTACGACTTTTCTTCTATTCTTGACACTGCTTTTACTGTCTTTTCTCTCCATTTCTTCAGCATCATTTTCCTTTTCTGAGTTTTGATAGCTATTACTTTTCATTTTTTGTTGAATTATGGTGCCAGCATTGCAGTTACTATCTCCAGCAAATACTTCATCACTTTTTAAGATCCCTTGTTTCTGCTGATGGTCAGTGTTGCAGGTTTTCTCAGTCTCTATGAATTCTCTCTTATTCTTGGCTTTGCCTTTAGTATCTTTCCTCTCTCTCTTTCCTGTGTTATTTTCTTCTGAGTTCCTTTCAGTATCACTCCCATTTCTTTTGTGCCCTGCATCATCCAAGTCACTGGTATCATCTCTAGAAATGGCCTTTTTATTTTCAACAGTTTCTGTATCTCTTCTTACTTGGGTAACTGCAGTTTCTTTTTCCCTAGCATTTTTTGAAATTATTTTACCATGTGAATGAACAGATAATCTTGCACTGCTAGCATTGTTTTCAAGATTAGTATCCAATCTATTACTAGACTGTCCTGATACAGAACTTTCTAAATCTCTTTGGATATGTTCACAATCCCTGGATAAGTTTTTTCGTGATACCTCTTGTACATTAACATTGATTTTTGGTGATTTTGATTTCCTCCTCAAAGCTAATGCAAGAGGAGATATCCTCTTTCTTGCTTTAACCCTACCAAGTGGAGTCACAGCTGAATCAATTCCACCCTCCACAATCCTTGAAGATACATTGCCTCTTCCTCTGACTGCCTCAGACTGCAATATCAAATTTGGAGATATTGAATTCCTTCGTCTTGCACCAAGAAAACTACGACCTGCTGGGTTTGAACCAGGAGACAATCTTGGCAGCTTTTGTCTTGGGGTGGTAATTCCTTTAGTCTTCTGTGTCCAGTCTATTGAAGCTACACCAAGCTCTTTCTGAAATGAATACAAACTTTGTAAAACATTTGCTACAGTCAAAATCCACTTACATTTCACATCAATCTTTATATAGGGAAACTTAGTATAAATTCTAGGTTTGCAATGCTGTACAAGTATACATTGTCTAACCATCAGCATGGGTAAAAATCACTTTTAAGAATAAAGACTATCTTATACAGCTTACTTTTTCATAGGCTAAATCTTCCAAACAAAGATTAACTGGAGGCCTCAAAGGACAACTAATACCACTATAAGACAAGGAATAATTTGCTATCATACCAAGTGTCACACACAGTAGGTGTAGAGCATTTTTCCTGATCAGTACCTATTTCCATTGCACCTTTTTTGCCAGCCCCCACTCCCCCATGGAAGCATTCTATGGATTAGCTTAGTTTTGAAACAAAAAGTCTCCATTCGGTGATGATATCACCTTACAAATCCAGCTTGGAAACACCATCAGGTAATTCAAAAAGTAATTATACTAAAAGACTAAAAAGCACCACATAATAGGGATATTTTTGTTCTTAGAGTCTAATACTGAAAGAAAAAATCTACATATTTTATGAAACCACATTACAAATCCAGCTTAGCTCAGCTTTCAAAAATCAGGTAAAGTAAAAAAGAACAAACTGCATCGGGAAAAGTAAGAAAAAATTATAATGCATGACTAAAAATACCATGCGAAAAACAGAGATGTTTCTGATGTTACAGATCTATCAAGCCTTGGTCTGGCATCAGCCCCTGTCATTAGACAGCTCACTCCTTCTTTTCCTTTGAGTTTAAGATGAGTGGGAGTAGGTGAGAAAAATGAGACAAAAGAATGAGAAAATATGTGGGTGATAGGTGAAAATAATGGATGGATGTGAAATAAGCTCTTTTGATAACATAGAGAAAATACCAAAGGTCAAAACCTCTGTAAAAAGAAGGAATGACATATGCATGCAAAGGTCAGCTTTCAGCTAAAGAAAAGCATGTTTTAAGAATGGCTTCCCCAGCTGCCCTAACCTTTCATGTGGTTCTCTTATGAGCTATTACATAAACTAGGTGAGGAGGGACACCCTTGTAATTCTGCCATGGTTACACGATACAAAAATAAAATGTAATTATAATGTGTCTTGAGGGTGGTCTGAATAACCTAATCAAAAACAATTCTGTAATCATTAGCTAAAATGCCATGAAACTTGCTAAGGCATCTGCTAACCTCTTCCCTCCCTACTATGCAAGTCTTTGAGCCGAAACCATTGTGGGAAGGTAGCCAAGCCTCTACAAGGCGAGGTGGGCTAAGCAATAATGCAAGGGTAATTAAAGGGTCTGGTTTTAGAACAGGCTTTTCTCAAGCATAAAACTGACTTCTCCAGCAAACTCCCAAACTTGCTCTCTCCCTTCAAGCAGTTTTAGCAAAGAAGCTGGCAATGGGGGAAGATTTTTTACAAATAAATTTATGGAAGAACCAACATCTTCATGTTAACTCTTTTCTTACTGAGATCCTAGCTTGGATCAATATCCTAAAGAATACATAACCTTACAATGAGATATAATGGCTTCACAACATTTAATCAATGAAACCCCTGTGGGGTCTTCAAAAATCTTGCTTGCTACATCATTCTGCAATACATTAGCAATGCATTATGTTACAGGAACTATTGATGGATGGTCCATTCAAACAATACATAATGGGAAGAATAACTGTAGGAAAGAAGTGATTATTGGTGTTCATAATACATAACCCTCCAGAGAACTTTAATGGACTGAAGCAAACACATAATAATAATTATGACGGAACAGTCAGGATGATGCATAAGGCAGTAAAACACACTCCACATCGGTGGTAAAATATTAATGATACAGGATTTTAATTACAAGGACGAACTGGGGGATTTTTGATTCTCATGGAGGCAGAGAGTTATGGACAGACAAGTTCTAAGAGTGTATACAGGAAAATTTCCAATACCAGCATGTCAGTGAGCACACAAGGATCAGAGGGACTGATACAACATTATTAATACAACCTTATCTTAACATGGATATCAAACTGATCACATAACGTTGGAGTCTGATTATGTAGTAAATATGGAGATAAAAAGAGCAGAAATAAAACCTCACTTAAAGCGAAGATATAATTGTGGTAATCACAAAGAACTCAATAATCTATATGGTAAAATGAATTAGATGGAGTTCAGTTGCCAGGAACCAAAGCACTGTGGCAAAAGGTTCTGTGAAATTCACAAGCAAGGAGTAAGAACATGAGTACCTTCAGACTCAAATACAGAGCAAAGGATAAATATTGAGGAATGGTTCAATAAAATCTCTATGTGCTATTTGTCACAACTCATCATCAAAGTAGTAGAACTTTCATTTCATTAGGTGATAACTGTCTACCTCCCTACAATTATCTATAACATGATCTTGACTGATGCCAAGGCTAATGCACAGCATTTACCAAATATCTTGCCTGATTCATATAGCTACTGTCCTCTACTGGTATTATCTATATATAGTTACCATTTATTAGCTGGTTCAGTAATTTTCTCGACCATCAAGTTTTCTTTCAAAGAATTCAGTACTTATTCCAGATATATTTCTTATTCCTTATCTCACTGGGTATACTAGAGTCTCTGTATCTTCCTTACTTTGAGCTCATGTATCTTTATTCAGTTCCATCTACTGGTATTATCTATTCATAGTTACCACTTATTGGTTGGTCCAGTAATTTTCTTGACCATCCATCAAGTTTAATTTAAAAAAATTCAATACTTACTCCAGATATGTTTATCATTCCTTATCTCACTGGGTCTCTGTATCTTCCTTACTTTGAGCTCATGTATCTTTGTCCAGTTCCATCTTTTAGAAATTACATGACAGCTAGATATTGGGTGTGAGCAAATGTTGTCTTTCTTTGTCTGTTCCTAGCACTACCTTGTTAACATGACAATTAGCAATCAAGTATGAAAGAAAAAAGGAAGATTTTTCTTCAATGTCTTCACAAAATGTTTCCATTTATACCTGCATATCTATTCACTTTGTTTCATCTTACATGTGAGGGTTTTAATTTTTACAAATCTGATATTTTGTTCTAATGTGTGCTATGCATGAATTATCACATAGCTTTCTGTTCTTTCAAGACTGTATGGCTGTAGTTCTTCTAATATTCCATGGTAGGTCAAGAATACCATTTCCTCAATCTTACTTATGAAGTGCTTCAGGTAAAACTGAAAAAATTGACCACCTGAACAACCAAGAAAGAGGGCTAATTACAACAAAAATGGATGGCTGATAATGTGAAACCTATTAGAGTATACCATACAATACATACATTTTCTGATGCAGAATGAAAAAATTACATAGCCCCCCAAAAATATCTCACCTCCACCAAATGTCGCGCTTCAGCAACAATGAGGGTAGCAGCCTCAGCCTCAGTGAGAGGACTCCCAGATGATAACCAAATGGTGCCCCCAGGACGAGTTTCTCCTTCGTGCATCTTGTTGCTGTCCAAGCACCCACGAGTAAATAACAATCTCATAAGTTTTGAATAATGCTGCAATAGTGTCAAGTACTCTAAAAACTAAATACAAAAATTCAAACAGATAAACAAATAAGAGAGTAGCTGCAAAATGTTGCAGCACTGAAAATCTTCAAATAGGTGTAATGAAACCAAGGGCATTACAAGCTACTAACCAAAGATATATATAGAAACAATTGGAACAAATGTTTACAAATACATCCAAACATGGAAAGCAATTCCACAAGCAGATAAAGTAAATAAGCTCAGAGAAAATCTAACAGTGATATTATGAAATAAGAAATCAATGAACACATAAGTGTTGGAAAAATTTATGATTGAATATAAATCTACACTAATGTGCTTGACAGCACTTCAAAAAGCAATCTATCTATAGTCAGTATCATGGTAAGCAGTTCCCTGTATTGTGAAAGAGAGTTAAAGGAATATCTCAATGCATACCAGTCCACGTACAACTCCATAAACCCAAAGTTAAAAACATCCCGTCTCACCAGTTTACTTCCTCACTTTCTGTGATGAATCAAATTATAAAATATTTATTCTGAGAATGTTCTTTTCATTTCTAAATAAATTCTTAAAATCATCTAGAAAATGATGGGATACTTTTTACATGCAAAACAATAATTTACCCTGTCTTACCTGTGAAATGGTGCAGCAGAACGCAATATGCTCTCAACAGAATCAGGATCAGCATGAGCAACCATGCTAACGGTTCCCAATCCTGCATTATATAAATATCGAGCATACTGGCCATTTAGATGTGATAACCTTACTAAATCACACAATTCTCGCTGAATACCAAAATGAAGACGATCTTGAAACTGGGCTATCAATAACTCCAGATTGTGCCAGCCAAGGCGATTGCAAAACACTGTCACCATGCCTAGGAGAAACAAGCAGTTAGATACCCACATCTCTGCCAGACTAGGGGTAGTGCCCAGGCATTTTATATATTCACACACAGTTATTTCACTCCTGGTAGATGATGGGTTGGTCATCATCCTATTCACCAATGACCAGAGAAATATTGCCTGGGTTCTGGGAAGGATACTGGCTGTAGCACAGTAAGCCAGCACTGCAGCATTGTTACTTACCCCCTTAATGGTGCAGATCTCTGTTTTTTACCCACTGCATCAACCACATGTTGTTGACAACACATAACTTGCACACATCTTTATCTCTTCTTTTTTCTTACTCGGCAAATTGTACAATTCAAGGTGCTACAACCAGTACAGAACTTACCAGCTCATTCAGAGCACAGCCACTATTTGAGAGGGATTGGACAAATCCCACAGCCCACTTGACTGTTATCATGTGAATGGGATCCATCCTATTTCCATAGCTCTTTTTTTCACATCTCTGAAACACTTTGGTGAACATCTGATTACTTCCATCCCTGATGCATTACTTCTCTCTGATATTCAACTTTCTTTGGCTGCTTCTCCTCTACACAGTCACATCTCCAGACATAACTATGATTATTGTTTCCACTCCAGGGGAGGAGTTTGTGTCTACTGTAGTACAAAAATACCGACTGCATGCCTCATGGATCTTGAGCCTCCTAACTATGAAGCCATCTGCCATCTCTACTTCTATTACCTTGCATTTGTGTTTTGTTTATTCCCCCCCAGTTCCTCCAACTATGAACAACTCTTTTACAATGACTTCTTGCCACAAACCTATGCTCTCTTCTCATCTATGCACGGAGATCCTCTACACAGAGGATTTCGGTATACACCATAAGGATTGATTAAGCTCTAACTAAGATGATCCTGGTGGAACCAAGGCCTTTTCCGTTGCTAACCTTAAAGATTTGGAACAATTAATCAAACACCTCATTCGAGTTCACAACCATCACAGCCCCTATTTTAACAGACTTGACGTCTTTTTTATCTCTGAACCCTCCCTCTACACATACATCATTTGTGCCCCCTTAGAGTACTCTGACCACTATTGTATTTCTGTTACTTTGACCACTATCTTCTCTATCTATCTATATCTCTAAAGTGCGTTCCCATCAAGGGTTGGCCACGGCAAAAGAGTCTCCACTTATATCTGTCCTTACATGCCTCCCTCGCATACACCATTCCAAGCACTCTTCCTCTATTTCTCTCCCTCCAGCAATCCTCCACCCTATTCAAACATGTCACAGGTGGTCTTCCACTCACATCATCACCTTTAATTGTATCATCTTACATTCTACTTGTAAACTCCCAGTCTTGCATTCTTTCCACATGCCCAAACCACCTCAAAGTTTTACGTTTCATCCATTCTACCACTCCACAATTCATTCCCTTTGCATTCACTGCCATACTACATCTCTCATACACCTTTCTATATCTTTCTTCATTCCATCTAGTCACACCACTTGCTCTTCTCAAAACTGCTTATTTCCACAGCCTGGATTCTTGACCTCTGTGCCTCATTCCAAATCCATGTTTTGGCTGCATAGGCCAGGGTTGGGACACTTAAATTCCCTCACTTCTTCTACTCTTTTACCCCAATATCCATGGCACAATTCGCTACACTTTCTTCTTTCACTCTATACTTTATATTATACTCACAAATCTATACTTTCACTTTGTTTCCTTTCAAACACCATTACTTTACTTTTACTTGCATTTACCTTAAATTGCCTATGCTTACATCATAAAACACCCTTACAACCTTTTGCAACTCCTCTTCAGTCTCAGCAAACAACACAGTATCATCCACAAACAGACGCCACTAGCCACTATATCTCACTGCCACACTCCATCTCTGCACCCCTTTTCCCTAGTTTTGCTTTCATCTCTTTTATCATTCCATCCATATATATGCTAAAAAGCCACAGTGACATCACACAGCCCTGCCTCACAGCTACATATATCCCAAAAGATTCACTCAGCTCTCCATCCACTATTACACACCCATCTGCTCCTCTATAGAAGGCTTTTACACCATCCAACAGTTGTCCTGCTGTACCATATATCCTTAACACATCCCACAAAGCATTCCACTTGACTCTGTCATATGCTTTCTCCAAATCCATAAAAGCTGCATACAACTTCTTACCTTCAGTAATACTTTTCCACGCTCATCTTTTTTCCAAAAATCTGATCCATTCATCCCCTACCTTTCTTAAAACCCCCTTATTTTACATTCAATCACTTCCATCACTCTGCCAATTAATAGTCTTGCATACTTTTTCCTGGTATACTTAAGACTTATTTCTCTGTAATTGCTCCATACATCCTTAGCACATTTTCTTATGAATAGAGGAATGGTAATAGCTTTCACCCAATCCTCAAGCACAGCCTTCTATTTCAATGCTAAATTTATATAAGAATGCATCCACTCTACAACACTTTCTCCACCATACTTCAGCATTTCAGTCATAATCCCATCCACTTCAGATGCCTTTCTTACCTTCAGCCTCATTATTGCCTTTCTTACCTCCCTTTTTGCTGTAGGCCCTTGCACTTGTATCCTGTCTCTTCCATCCTCCATACCCATGCATGTAACAACTGCTGCCTCTTCTTCTCCCACTGTCAGTTCTATGGTCACAGAGTGCTACAGTGTTTTGTGCTGTTGTGTACTGTTTATTGCACATCAAGCCACCAAAGCATCTTTTCAATTCTCCTGGTACCAGTGATACCAAGAAGCATAAGGCCATCACCACTGAGGTTATGGTGGATGTTTTCAAATGTTATGAGAGAGATGAATCAACAGCTGATATTAAGTGTACCCTCACTTAGTGAATCTACTTCATGTACTACTCAGGAAAGTGTAGAGAAGATCAAGGAGAATTCCCAGAGTGGAACAGTAATCAGCATATCTAAGATCTCATATTCCTGAAGTTCGATTATGGAGAGAATGGAGCAAATGTTGAGCATGTAGATCAAATGCCAAATTCATGAAAATGTTCCTGTCAGCATGCTTGTGAAACAAACAAAGGCTCAAAGTATATATGATGACTTGGCAGCAGAAGGAGTTGTGAAGACATTTCGTGCAAGAGTTGGTTGGTTCATGAAATTTAGGAAATGCTACAATTACCACATCATCATGATAGCTGTTGTGACTTCTGCTTATGTTGTTACTGATGAAAATA
>JAUTXX010170585.1:0-15408 GCA_032273605.1 Panulirus laevicauda | reverse complement strand
ACCCTTTCTAATCTGCCCCCCTCCCACTCTTCTCATGCCACAAGCATCTTTTGCGCAAGCCATCACTGCTTCCCTAATTGTTAGGAATCATAAATTTCCAGTAGGCATCAAGACTTACCAAAATGTCAACTGTTACATGTCTATTTTTCACATAATCATCAGCAAAGTGTACCGAGTTAAAAGTGTGTAGCCTCTCAAATGAAACATATGGGCATAGCAAAGGTGCACATATTTTAGGAATTTCTACAGCGAGTAAGGAATGCCCAATATCAATACAATCCATTGATTTCATGTCATAAACGTTAGTCTGGGTACCTGTAGTAGTCTTTCTTCTTCCAAAGGCTGAATATGAAATATGTTCAGAAGATAACCCATGAGGCATAATTTTCTTAACAAAACTGCTAGATACATGCAATCTATCTGAACCTGTATCAAAAAGTAGAATAGCTTCAATACACAGGCCCCTCTCACCACACACTTTAGCTGTTTGCAGAAAACTGCAGGTTTGATTCAAGTCAATTTTAGATTTAGATCTACTGTGAGCCACACCAACAAGATATACAGGTTTGCTACTGATATTTCCTTCCTAATTTTCACTGTCACTTAGCCTGGCAGTCTGATCAACAAGAATTTTCTCTGCCTTTGGCCACATCAACATTAGTTTTAGAGCAACACAGAACATTATGATTACACTTGAAACACTTTGCTCTACAAACTTTAGATATGTGTCCTTTTTTAAGACACTGGAAACACAGTTTAGCGGAACAAATTTTCTCCTCGTTCAGCCCGTGAAAATCTAAGAACACTGAAACACTTCTCACTTGCATGTGGTTTGTTACAAACCCATCCCTGAATGGACTTGCCTTCGATGAGGTTTGAAGAGCCAAAGCAGAACCTGGAGACACTTTTCTTCTCTCTGCTTCACCTAGACTGTGGCCATCAGCTTTTCCTGTTGCTACATCCTTAAAGGTGTCTGACCATTCACAGTGCTCTGTCTCCTGGAGAATTGCAGAAGCCAAGCAAGGTCACTTTCATGACCAGAGCCTTTTCTAGATCACTCCAATTGAATGTCATGTGGCAGATGAGATAAGATGATTGTAGTTAAAAACAGGCCACACTGATCAACATTAATATCTAAAGCCTCCAAATTTTTTGTGTCAAAAGTTCATCTAGCAATTTCCATAAAAAAAAGACATACTTGGATCCCTGAGGCCTGACAGGCATACTTATGCTGACCATAGAAACTTACTGCCTCGGGGAAACACTGCACTGGAGTTGCCCCCAGCCAGTGGCCTGTCAAAAGTTAGGCACAAAAGTCTGAGAAGCAGCACTTAGGATCTGCCAGTTATGCCAGGGAGTGAAAGGAATGACCAACTGAGGGTAATGGCACTAAATGTAACTGGGATGACAGGAGAGAGTAAAAGGTGGGAGTTTAAGGAGATGTTTTAAAAGTTGTAGTTTGGATGTGTTAGAGATTGGGGAAACCTATATCCTTGAATGGATTGAAAATGGAAATAATGAATGCAAGTTATATGAAAATGATGAATGTAATTTATGGGAGGGTGTGGAAGGAGGAGTGGTATGGACAGGAATGAAAGAAAATTATCAAGGAAGAGGGAAAGAAGGATCTACAATTGTGCTATCTCAGAGTATGGGAGGGTGTTACAGAGCATGGCTGGAATGGATCAAGAATATTTTGGGAGAAAGGAAAGATTGGAACTGAGATATGCATAGGTATGTGTACATGTGCCTGTGAGTATGAAGACTGCGAGAGGTAAGGATGAAATGAAGCATTTCTTGAGAAGTTTGAATGATTGTATAGATGGTTTTTAGATGGAGAGAAAGTTGGTTGTAATGGGTGATATGAATGTAAAAGGTGGGATATAATGAAATTGGCAACATGGTAGATGGGGAGTGCCTGGAGTAAATGAGAATGATAGTTATCTTGTGGGTATACCTACTGAGAGGGAGTTTCTTCCTTGCAGACTCCTTTTTTCAGTGCAAGATAATCTATGAGTATACATGGATGAAAGATGATTGACTATCTGGCCATGCTAGATGCTAGAATTGAGATTATTCTTTGGAGACTTTTTCATTTCACAGTTCTTGTGGGGAATAGGATCAAGGAGAAGTGGAGGTATGGTGTAAGGAAGAATGGACATGTAAAAGTGTTGGCAAGTGAGATGTATGTAGGGATGCAGTCATGTGTGAATGAGGTGTTTAGAATGTCTAAAGAAAGACTGTTAAGAGCTGAACAATTTGCATTTGGATACAAGGTCATGAGATTTAGGAATAAAAAGGGAAATGCATTTTGGACAGATGAGATTAGAAATGCTGAGTAAGAGAAGAAAAAAAGCATATGGCTAATTGCTTGAAAGGAATGGACTAGTGGAAGTTCAGCAAAGGAGGAGGGAAGAATATAAGATGTGTAAATAGAATGTTAAGAAGCTGATAGAGGAAAGTAAAGCAAGAGTAGATGAAGATTTTGGAAGAAAGTTGAGTGAAGAGTTTTGGGAAAATAAGAAATTGTACTGGAAGTAAATGAAAAAGGAAAACAAGTTCATGTAGGAGTGAAAATGATGATGGGAGAAGTAAGGAAAAGGAGTAAGAGGAAGGAAGATGGAATGTTTTGAAGAACTGATGAGTGGAGGTGAGGGTGCAGTTTTTACATGTATGGGTATGGAGGATGGAAGGAAGAGGATACAAGTGCAAGGGCCTTTAGCAAGTAAGGAGGGAAAAAGGGCAATAACGAGGCTTTAGGTAGGAAAGCCACCTGGAGTAGATGGGCTTATGGCTTAATCGCTGAAATATGGAGGAGAAAGTGTGACAGACTGGATGCATTTATGTGATTTAGCATGGAGCTCTCTTGGGTTAGTTCAGTGATATGGAAGGAGAGATAAAGGAGAGAGCAGTACAAGGTTGAAGAGTCATCGGGTTCCTAGATAGTATTGTGAAGGATAGAGTACAGAAGTGGATTAAGGATTAAGGAACAGCATAGTCATCCCAACTCTGACCTATGAAGCTGAGACATAGACGTGGAATAATTCGCAGAAATCAAGAATCCAGGTTGTTGAAATGAGTTTTTTGAGAAGAGCATGAGATATGACATGATGGAATAAAGAAGGAAATGAGGGAGTGTATGAGAGATGTGATATAGCAGGGAATGCATAGGGAATGAATTTTGGAGTGGTAGTGTGAGTAAAATGTAATGCTTTATGTGGTTTGGGCTTGTGGAAAGAATGCAAGACACGGAGTTTGCAGTGAGAGTGTATTATGGTTCAGTTTAAGAGGTTGGTGTAAGAGAAAGACCACATGTAACAAATAGAGTGGAGGAGCACTAGAGGGAGAGGAATGGTGGAAGAATGCATGGACTGGAGTACAAGTGATGCATGTAAGGACAGGGGTAATTAGAGATTCTTTTGCTGTTGTCATCCCCTTGATTGGAGTTTTTGGAGGGAACTGGCATCAGAGATATAAACAGAGAGATGAATATATAGACTAGCAGAGTGCCACATAGTTTGATTCTGGGATCATTACTCTTCCTGATGTACATCAATGACTTGCCTGAAGGTTTGGAGTCCTACCTAAAAAGATTTGCAGATGTAAAATTCATATTGGAAGTGAAAAGCAAAGAGCATTGCATCAGCTTAAAGTGGACCTAAATAGACTCCAAAGTTGGTCTGAAATGTGTTGATTAGATTCATCCCTTGCAGGTGTAAAGTGATGACAGGACAAGCAAAATACAGCTTCAATATAATCATTACTTGGTTGGAAGTAAGCTTCAAGATTGTGTGTGATTGGGAGTTAAGTGTAGACATCATCATTAACCTATTGCCAGAGTCCCACATTAAGTGAATAGCTAAGAAGATAAACCGTCTGCTGGCAAATATCAAAATAGCTTTGAATCATATGGATAAAGTAGTATTAGCAAGCTCTTTGTATTTTACAGAAGGCCAAAGCTTCTCAGGTTTGGTCACTGCCCCTAAAAAAGTACTAAGAACTCGTAGAGAAATTCCAAATTAGAGCAACAAAGCTGGAACCAGAATTAAGGGAGCTAAGTTTAAGTTTACTCATCTTGGAAGAGAAAAGAGTGAAGGGTGACCTAATTGCAACCTCCAAGTTTTCAAAAGAGATCAACAAAGTGGACAGTACTTTGAGATATGTAGGATAGAGGAGCCAGAGGACAGAACATAATATTAACTAAGAAAATTATAAATAAGGATGTAAAGAAATATGTTTTAGTATAAGAGTGGTGGATGATCGGAACAGATTGATTGAGGACATGGTAAATGCAGACAGCAAGCATAAATTCAAGAGGTTGTATGATAGTAGAGAGTGATCAAGAGATGGGACCCCATGAGTGTAAAACTGCCTCTCCAAACAGTACAGATAGGTAATTATATGCAGCAACTCAGCACTCTTCAACCACTAAATATGACAGACTTTTGTACACTCCCAGCAACCCCCTGCCTTCACAGAACACACCCTGGAACTTTCATTTACTCTACAGCCCCAACATAGCATGCAATCCCCTCATGCTGCAAGCCCACATGTCTCATAACTCCCACCACACACTGTAATTCTCACATTCCATACAACACGACACTTACTTTGCCATGGAACCCCAACTACCCATTCAAACCTCTGCCATTCCTGTATGACATATAACCTCCATACACCCTGCAACCTCCACTTTCTTTACCACTACAACAAAAGTCTACCACTCCCTCACACCTTACAACCACCCTCTTCTGTAATGTGCAATATTAAGCCCATTACATTTTGTGATTTAAGGTGTTTATTAGTGTTTCGCTGTATGAATGATTTAGAAGATATTGTCTTAGGTCTTTTACTTTTGACTGCAGTGAATAATTGTGTTTATTCATATTGACTGCAGTGAATAATTCTATTTATTTCTATTAGCATTAAAAGCTGATTATCTTGTGTAATTTCCTTGCAGGCCAAGTGGGCAATGTGATAACTAATCGTAATGCTAATAGGCTAGAGTTTGAGAGATTACTGGTAAGTCTTTCCATATGTTCTTTGCATTACTGTGTAGGATAAAGTTGATAAATTACCACACTAATTTTTTTCATGAAATATGTAAGCCATATGTTTAGATTGTATTTTGTGGTATATAAGATGCACAGTAATATAAGATGCATCTTGATTTTAGAGGGAAATATCATACAAAAAACCCTTCAGTTAGTACAAGCATCTGACATTTTACTTTTACCATCATCAAACAAAACACATGAATGTAGCATGCTTAAACCATGCTTTTTCCTTAATCTGTAATACAAGGATGGAGTCCCTATAAAACTGTGGATACCACTTATTGAGCATTAATACTCTCTTACTTAGTAAGATCTGTTGGGCTGGCCCATTTTTACTGTGATAATAGGTTTGATTTATACGAGTTGGATGTGTTCCATTTTCTAGGGACACATCCCCGATGGTATATCACAGGAAAGGTATATATGCTATATGTGACACACAGATGATATTTCAGCTCAGTTGCAGTGTAGGACAGAACCAACATGCTGATAACATGACTAATGGATGACAACTGGGCATATGATATGTAAGATGAGTATTGGAAGTGGAAATAGTCAGTAGGAACATAAGGTAGACGCCTCAGGAACCACCACTTTAGAGTTGCCCTCTGCCAGTGGCCTGTTAAGGGTGAGACATGAAAGGTGAAAAAGTGAGAATTTAGCTCACTAATTATGGAGACTTTTGCCGTGGCCACCTCCACGAGGGATTTTCTGAAGGAACAACGTCAAGAGAGATAAATAGATAGATAAGTTGACCATTAGAGACATTTTTATGGAAGGAAGTGCATCTTATAAACCAGAAAATATGTATAATCTTGTGGTTGTACTGGAGTATATTTTGATAAAACAAAAACCTTTAAAGGTATGCTTGGAACTTAGAGGTAGAATATTTCTTGTTGATTTTCCTCTTATTACCATTTGTTCTTAATGTCGCTTTGCTAATGTAGGAAATGGCAAATTGATATATACGTATATATATGGACATATGTATTTGAAAAATAGACCATGTAGTTCCAATGGCTTGTGCTCTAATATATGCTGAGATGACGGAATTGGTAATAGTATTTCATCAGCTCATAAAGATGACAAAAATAGAAATTATGTATATTGTTATTGATATTAGTTAAGATATTCTTGATACTGGATTTACTATAATTAATTTATACCTTTGATAATGTTTTTGCTTTCTTTCCTTGTGAGTGACATTTGCCCGTTGATACCACCAGGATGGGGCTAAGCTGTACATGCGTCACCACAAGGTGCCCAGAGCAATGCAGAGGAGAGTGCAGCGCTGGTATGACTACTCTTGGTCCAGGTAAGCTTAGGAGGGTTGTCTGTGTCTGTTGTGTCAACTTATTCTATCATTTTCTATGCATAATCACTTGTCTTTTATTTCCTCTTTATACCTCCTCAAATTTCTTTTTGTATGCATAGTTAGCTGTTGATAGTGCCTATTGACCAAGTGTTTAATTTTTTTCTCTAGGACTTGGGCATTTCAGGTTGTAACAATTCATCACCCATAGTTTTCTTTGGGGAAAGAAAGTTATCAGTATTGGAATACATCTGCAGGTGTCTTGACTTAGCTGGATGATTTTTACTCTAGAAAAATCCAACTCCATCTGCTGAGTTTGAGATTAGTTAAAGTTGTTCATAACTGTGCATCATTTACTTGAGGACATGGTATAGTGCTTTCATAATTTTGAGTTTGGTTGAGAACTTTAATTGGATTTTCAGACTAATGTTGATGCAGTGATTGCAGTCTAAATTTAAAGATGTGTTAATTATTTTTTTCTCATATCCTTAGTAATAGGATCAAATGAATTAAACGTTAGAAAACACTTTCTGTGATTTTTCTGTGCTGCATTGGATGTTCAAAGGGAGTCCAGCATACCAAGAGTCACAAAAGATTGTAGTATAAAAGTTTTATGAAAGGAAAAAATGATGGCTGTTAGCTCTCTGACAAACTTTGAATTATTAGGGTACATACCAACCCACTTTTTAGATTTCATTACCAGGTGTGTTTATCGTCATGCATATTGTTGTTTCTTATCTTCATTTGAATACTCAAATCTCAGTTTAGCCCAAAAATTCTTGTAGTACTAAGAGTGTTCTATTAGAATCCATAATCTTTTGATCATTTTCTTTTCTGTGACCAGCATGGCAAAAGCCAAACATGCCCCAAACAAGACCATTTCTCATGAAAAGAAAAATGACACAACAGTTTATTAGGGCACTGCTAGCTTTTGTCAGCATGACTTGTAAAGATAGAAAGGTTACAGAGAGAGGGTAAGAGGAAAGAAGGAAGAGAATTCCGCATCATATCTGTTTGAAGAAGGAAGGAGATATCATAATTGTCAGTTATTGAGATGCTAGGCTCAATATGGAAACTGTGAAAAGCAACAACCAGACACATGTTTAGGTAAGCTTTGAGGGAATGACACATGCAGATACCTCACAAAGAGCAGAGGCCATAAGTGCACTGTAGATCAAGGAGAGAGCAGCAACAGCATGAGAAGTGAGGGTTTACTTGATTACAGTCTTTAAGTTTTTAAAATGCATTGATAACAAAGACAATGTATAGTCCTTCTAGAGATTTAGGGTTAAAGGAACAAGAGGATATAACATGAAATTAAGTAAGGAACTTAATAGAAAAAGGTGTCATGAAGTATTTTCATAGTGTGAGTGGTGGATGAATGGAGTAAGATGCCTGAGGACATGGTTAATGCAGATAGCGTACATAAACTCGAGAAGTGGTATGACTGTAAAGAATGTTCAAGATGGGGCCCATGAGAGTAAAACTCCCTCCCTGTACATTACAAACAGGTAATAAAAAAAGATTGTAGTTATAAAGGTTGGAGTGAGGTGATGATTGGAGAATCAATGAGACGGAAGGTTTTTGATTCCAGTCTTCCATGATAGAGCCCCTGTAGATATGAAATAGTTGCTCACAAGAAAATTATTACAGTAAATGTATAACACCTTTACTCACAAAAATACCGTCTATAAGACTGAACTACTGTCATAATTCATCAGAAAATTAAATGACTTTGCATGAGGAGTGACTCACTCAGGAATTCTAAATGCTATATGAAAGAGTGCATTATAGGAATATAATTGTTAAGTGATGTTTATTGCTGTCTTTATATGTCAAAAAGTTTTTCTACAATATATTAAGAAGGTTTTGGGGGCTAATATATTTCAGGGTTTTTTTCAGTTTGTATTGATTATTGAGTAAAATAGTTTTATACAAGGGTGTCTATTTCTGATCTGTATGCTTTAGAAAGTGCTGTTTGTTATTTATCTATACTTTTCTCTGTAGCTGTAAAAGTACTACATACATACAAAAGGATTAGCATGGTCTACAGGATAGCTCCATGTATCCAAAATTCAGGGAATGGAAAACTCTTGGTAACTAGTGCTGGGCTAAATTCCTCCCCTCAGAATGAAATCCAGCTATCTGAATGTCTGGGTAAAAAAAAAATTCAGCCAAAAATGTATGCAATATGTGTTTGTTCTATAGTTGACTTTCAGCCATGGCAGGGCATTAATACATGAATCTCTTTACTCATTGAACTAGTAGGATCACTTCATGACCCATATTTCTTCATTGTTGACATACTGACTCTATGATGGGATTTGGACATTTGACTGGACAGTGATTTTTCTAGTAAGAAGTGAAAGCATGTTCTATGAAGACTAAGATATAGTTCATTTGCCATCTAGAGAAGAGAGTGATTCAAGGACAAGACAGAGGGAAATCAGATTCATATCTGTTGAGTTGATCAATTTTTTTTTAAGTTGGGATCAAAGAGCCTTGCAGTTTTTGTGGCTGATAAATTTGAAGCTGTGACACAGCATTAAGACTTGAGGTACAAGGAATACAAAGAATCAGCTAGATCTAACACCTTCACCTCATGTTCTTCTTCACCTGCTGCTGAGCTGCCAAGTAATTAATCTATGGTACTGTACAAATGTCAAATTCAAGAGCACCAAAAAATATTCTAAAGGATTAGCACAAGTCTCAAATGCACATAACTTATTTGTTTCCCCCAAGAGTAAAGTCCTGCAAACCAAGTTTTTTGCCTATCAAAATTTAGCTGGGTCCCAGCTGAGTTTGATAAATGGAGCTGTGCTAGTTGATAATGAATTGTATTACTCTCTCCTATCAAGTAACTTTGCCTGCATGCAGTTACACTGTAAGTAGATAGTCCTCTTTGGTGAGTTCCCTTGATGTCAGTTGATGAAAAGCATTATAATTCATCAAGGATTTTCACAGTCCAAAGGAGTCACTCATATCCCTTCTAATCGTAGTACAACCTTGAAGCTGGAGGTTTTCTGTAAAAGAGGTCTTGGGGTTAAATAATCAGTTCAACAACTATGCCCTTTTCCTAATTGTATCTTTATTTTCTTACATTGATGAAAAGGTGTCTCTTGTGACTCATTCTGAGAGAATTAGATGACACAGAAGTTTGATTGTGATTCTGTTCAAGGTGTTTTCCATCCTATGGCTCCACATCTTGTGACTCAGAACTAGTACTATTAATTTTTACTATTAAAACACATTTTACATTGTATAGAATAAGCTGTATTGCTGTATTTGTTCTTCACCAGAGGTCGGATACAAGGCGGTGGGGATATCAACACAGCCCTGGGTCTCCTCCCAGACAAGTTAAGGACAGAGTTGGCTTTGCATGTCAACCTTCTTACACTCAAGAAGGTATGTCTTCATACCTTATGCCTGCCCCATGCTGTTTCATATGGTCTGTGTCACATAATGTTTTAGTAAGCTATCTACACTATGACCTGGCTAAACCCATTCTGTCTTACTTGTTTAACTGTTCATCGGACCTTTACAGGGATTGATATCAGTAAATCAGATTCCTCACTATGGTTGACCTTGACATGTCATCTCTTAGTTATGTTTAAAAGTGAACACTGGATAAGCACCACTGTCAGATGTTGTGTTGATTATCGTGACTCGCTACATTTGCTGCCTTTGAGAATTAAAGAAAATGTTTATGCATTGAAAGGAATGCAAATTTTGATGTTGAGTATTGACGCATTTGTTATTTAGCTGATGGGGGAAAGGAAATCTCCACTGGAAATGTTCCTCAGTGGCGGAAAAGGGATCTTAGCTGAACTAGGGTGCTCATTTTGGGAGTTCTAAACCAACCAGTGGTGAAAAGTCCCACTGCTTAAGCAGTGCATCCTGTGCGTGAGATCCCAAAGAAGCCTCAGAACTTGACAGACCTCAGTGGGACAACTAGCCGCAAAAAAAATTAGAAATTGCAAAACTTGATTTTAGTGCTAATACAAACAAAAAAGATGATTTGTTACAACTTATGGAGAGAAATGTATATAATCTTTGACTGGAAGAAACCACACTAAGAAGTAACTAGTAAAGAAACTAGTGAAGAAACTAGTATAGAGTTCAGAGACAAGTATGTTCTTATGTATAGTGGATTTGGAGAACGAAATGTTCAGGATGATGTATCAATGATAGTAGGACCAAAGCCCTCAAGAAACAGAAAAGCTGTAAAGTGATATATAAAAGAATCATCATGTTATCTGGCTCAAGTTCTGTCTTCCAACTACCATGCTTATCCTGTGTGTCACATACTTCTCTCCTAATTCTACAAATATTTTTTCAATATCTTTCTTCAACTATATAAACTCATGTCATAAAGATGTGACATCCTCTCACCTTCAAGCTGAGATCCTTTACCTAGGGGATTTCATCATTCCTCTTAGGGAATGGTTGAATTCTTCCTATACAGATGTTAGGGTTATTGAAGCCTCATGTTCTCCATTCTCAGTGATGTAGAGCAGATTATCACCCACCTCACCCATATTCCTGACTGCTTTGACCACTTTCCTAAATTCTGGATATGTTTTTTGCCTTCAATCCTTCTCACTGTTGCTTCAAAATTTGATCCCCAATTGGTTCATCTGGAATGAAAATAATCAAAAGAACAGGCCCAGATAAGTTTAATCCAAGGGCAGTGAAAGATGCAAGAAATGAGATAGTTAAAATCTTAACAGCTCTTTTCAATATATTGCATGCTATGGAGAAAGTTCCAGAGGAATAGATGCTTAGTAATGAAGCACCCATTTTCTAAAAAGTTAGTAAATTACTATCCAGAAATTGATGTCCAGTTACCTTAATGCCTGTCATTGGTAAACTTATGGAAACCACCATTTGGGATAAGACTGTAAATCATTTAGAGTACCACCATGTAATAAAAGATTCTTAGCGTGGTTTAGGTGAAATCTCTTATGTCTGACATGTTTACTTGTTTTCTTTAATGATGCAGTCAACATGTTCAGTGAAAGTAAAGCAGTTGATATCATCTATCTCAACTTTCATAAGCATTCAATAAAGTTCCACGATACAGGTTGGTACCAATGGGATTATACATCATTGGTTAGGAAACTGGTTGACTGGCTGTAAACAAAGAGTTGTGATTAATGGCCAAGCATCAGTATGGTTAGACATAACAAGTGGTGTAACAGGGATCAGTCTTAGGACTGGCTCTCTTCCTCATATATAGTAATGTTATTAATGATGGGCTGCATTGTAAGACATTAGAATTTGCATACAATACTAACTTGGGAAATAAGTCAACTACAGAAATTGAATGGCTGCAGCTTCAAACACACAACCTGATGGATTTGGCTGACAGTTGATAAATGAATTGTTTATATCAGTAAGTGCAAAAATTTACTTTTCATTAGTGAAAATGAAAAGGCAAGCTACTGTATGAATTTTCTTGAACCACAAAAGGAAATGAGGATCAAGTGAATTAGAGACAAGTAAGCAGTGCACAGAAGCATGTAAAAGGACTAAACAAAATTCTTAGATTTATAGGTAGGGATATTGAATTTAAGACTAAAGAAACTATCCTTACTCTTTACAAGTTTCTTTTGCAACCTTATGAATATTGCACTCAGTTTTGGCACTTAAAACAACATTGACTGAATGGAGAGAGTACAGAAGTGAGCTGCTAAGACGATTCCCAGACTGAGAAACAAATCCTATGAGAGCTGGTGAAATTACTTTTATCTATTTAGTTATTGAAGAGAAAGTTAAGAGGTGATCTAATGCACTCATTCAGAATTATCAAATGCTGTGATAACCTTGATCAAATGAGGAAACTTGAGTTAGAGTCATTGGATTTCACATGTAGTAATGGTTACAGACTTGTGTACAAATGTTTTACTTTGAATAAAGCAAAGTACTTTTTTTCAGTAGGATTGTTAATATGTGGATTGATTTGCCAGTTAGTGTTAGAAAGTAGTACCATAGATATCAAGAATACACTTTATAGATATCTTGCTTCAAATCCACAACTGACATTCTTTTTGCCATCGTAGCTACATGAAAAGTTTAGTGTGTTTTTGTATTTCAAAAATTTTGTCTTTCTCTTTTTGCCATACTGGTGCATGAGTTTCACATTTCTACCTCTTATCACAAGTAGATTTGAAAGGATCCATCATATTGTTGTTTGAACCTTTTGTATTCCTTTGTGTAAAGTCTAGAGGTTTTTTTGATAGTAGACAATGATATGGGGCCCTACAAGTGTACATCTGCTTCCCTGTACAATACAAATAGGTATTAGGTAATTACACACACACACACACACACACACACACACACACACACACACACACACACACACACTCCACTTGCATAGGGTTACATTGCATGGATGTGTTGTTGGTAATACAGTCTTATTAAAGAATTCTCTCCAAGCACAGGAGCATTTAGAAAGAAGTCTTAGGTAACACCAGGATTCTTACATAGAAATGCGTCCTTTGGTAATTACAGATGAATGAAGTTGATGAATATATATCTATTTAACTTCGCTGTTCACTCCTATGAAAAAGATTATCGTGTTTATTATGATGTTCCTCATCTCTTCTTAGGTCAGCATCTTCAAAGAATGCCAGCCAGAATTTCTCCATGACTTAGTGCTCAAGATGAAGGCCTACATTTTTACTCCAGGTGACCTTATTTGTCGGAAAGGGGAGGTCGCTCGGGAAATGTTTATTATTGCTGATGGCATCTTGGAGGTTATAAGGTCAGTATAGGTTTTGAAGGTATGAGTGAGATCATAAGCTTCATCATAAAGATTATGGCATTCAGGAGAAAGTCATACCCAGTGTTAAGGTCACAATGTCATTATTTAGGCTATATGATCATGGTAAAAAATGGCTACTAGTATGATTTGATGGCCAGTGCTGAGGCCCTTAAGTTAATAGACGTGTCCATGTATGCTCAGTTAATTTTGGTCCACGTATTTGGATTGAAATTAGCAAGTTCAGTCACATAGCATAGTGAAATGGTAAAATTGAAGTGGAAGTCATAAAATCACTGATGAAATCAGAAATTCATTAATCAGTATAAAGACATTTTTAAGATAAGATCATGGGGGATTATTTGCAAAATTCTTTGTGAGATGGTAAGGTCAGCAGTAGGGTCACACAGAACAAACGTAATATGGGATTAGTTAGGGGCTTCCTTTTATGCCAGGTCACAGAGTCACCGACCTGATAAAGTCAGCTGTAGGTCTTGGAGTGCAGTGTAGATGGTAAGGATTGGAGGTTCTTGCAACTTGTAAAGTGGAAAAAAAAAATTGAGAATTAACTATCTATTATGAATATTGATACCAAGAGCTGATACTATATTTTGCTTATTTTCAAGAAAGGTAATTGGGAAAATGCTCTAAACTTGAAGTTGTTATCACTGATTAGTTCAGTCTAAAAATTATTAGAACATATAATCAGGTAAAAAGATGATAAGTAAGAGAAAAAGAATGAAGACCCTAATCAGAGCTCTACAAGTGTTTGTTGACACGACTTGTAAAGTTAAAGTCATAGGAAAAGGGAGAGGTGAAAGAAGAGAATTCCAAAACATTACTGTTCCAGGAACTAGGATAGGAGGAGGTATCATAATTGTAAATTCACATGTGACCATTCTCCAAACAGTAACATTTGAAAGGAGCAGCCTGACACATGAAACAAAAAAATATATGTCACCCTTAGCTTTTGGAAGACAGACTTTGTGATAATGATGATGTGGGATTTCCAGCATAGAGTTGAGAGTATGATCATGTTAAACATGTTTATGTTTCATAGGGTTTGATAGTTATGTGTTTCAAACAAACAGAGGCATTGAGTGACAACTTTGAGATAAAGTGAGAAATTGCATCTTAGCACTACCATTCTGAGATATTACACAGGTCCATTTGGGGGAGGAGATATGTCCAGTCTAAGAAAGAGAGCAAGAATTAGAATGAGTCAGTAGAGAGTTGAACCAGAGCTGAAGTGTGCTAAGAGGAATTAAGTGCATAAGTGTGAATAAGGGTAGAAACTAAAGGGAAATCATTAATGGAAAGAAGAAAGAGTAGACAGTAGGTCAAGTTTAAGGAACACCACTGTTAACAAAATGAGAAGGAGAAGTCCCACCATCAACAACAATCCCAGTGGATCACCCAGAGAGGAAGCTATGCATCAGAGAACAAAGAAAAGTATAAAAACACAGGGAAGGATGCAAAGATTTGTGCTATACACTATTTTTAGAGATGTTGAGGGCCACAGCAAAAGTTTCACCAAAGTCATTAAGACTGAAGGACCAGAGATGAGTCACATGAGAGAGATCACCACTGGCTGTCACACTGTGAAAATCATTTTCATGGTCAAAAAAAGGGAATGGGATTCAAAGATTTTTAGAAACTGAGTTCAGGAGAGTTTCAAAGATTTTGAAGGTATTAGCGGTGAGAGCAGTGGGCTATTGGTTAGAAGGGTTAGAATGGTTTTTCTTAGGAATGAACTGTACAAAGGCAAGCTTACCAGAAGGAAATGTTAGGGTTTCTAGACAGAGATGAGACTGGCAAACAAGGATCAGAACTTTCTCAGAGACATACTTCCTTAGGATTTGAGAAGGTATGACATGTGAACATACACCTTGCCATCTTAGATCTGGGATGAGAAAGTACTCAGAAGACTTTGCATTAAGAAGATATAGGAAGTGGCATAGATTCAGTAGGTGGAGGAGGAGGAAGAGGACTAGATGCAGAACCTTCCAAAGCTGAAGTAGAGAAAAATAGGGTACCAAAAAATGCAACTTTATCCGTTGGACTTCCATGATGTAGTGGTTAACGTTCTTGAATTGTGACACATTCTTGAGCTGCCCAGGGTCAAACTCATTAGTTTGAATCTTGGTTGCAGCAGTCAGTCTCCAGTCAGCTCATTTGTTCATCTTCCCGTTGGGGCTGGGCAATAAATTAGGTACCATGTTTGGGTTAAATCTTTAGGTATGTATATTAATTTATTTATTATACTTGATCGC
>JAUTXX010170584.1:14998-26199 GCA_032273605.1 Panulirus laevicauda | reverse complement strand
TGAACCTCCGTGGTGTAGCGAGAGGTTAGCGTCGCTGACTATGCTGCAGTTACGGGCCACCCTGGGCCGAGGGCAGAGGTTTGAATCCTGGTCGCGACATTACTTGATTGCTTTGTCCTCTCCAGAAATTGTTCTGTTGTCTTATATATATATATATATACTGGGGAAGTAAATTCATGACGCATGTTGCGCGTTTGTTCTTAGAAGACGTTTGTATGGCGCAACTAGTGTGCGTTTTTTTGGCTGGTCGTCATATTTAAAGAGCTTCAAGCAACTCTCTCTCTCTCTCTCTCTCTCTCTCTCTCTCTCTCTCTCTGTTGTTTTCTGAACGTTGACCTATGAGCTTCTTCCTAAAGTTAAGGGCGAACGTAACGAACCATTGTTCGCATCAACACTGAGTGCCAGTCCCTCGACGGCAGTGTGTGTGTGTGTGTGTGTGTGTGTGTGTGTGTGTGTGTATGTGGGGTGGGGACGGGTTTAGTGGCGAGATCAGCTGCGATGGGAGGAACCGCTATCACCACCACCACCACCACAGACACCACCAGTTGCGGTAGAGATGTAAAGAAAGCGAGGGTAATTCCTCTCGTTACTACTGACGATAAAGTAATGCCACAGAGAGGAGCAATGTAGAGATCGTGTGAGTGTGTGTGTGTGTGTGTGTGTCCTGCCCTCAGGCACCAGATGTCATCAGCTCTGGGTACACAACAGGGGGCTGTACTTACGTTTGCATTCTCAAAAGTCTGACCCTCTAATCAACAACGTGTGAGCCTTAAAGAGTTATCGTGAGGGGTTCCATGTCTTCCTGCAGCCTGAGACGGAAGCAAAGGTTTCATTTGATAATCGTAATTCAACTTAGAGAAATACGTATTACTAATGGTATTTTAATATAAAAAAATCTCTACCCTCATAGAAAATTATAAATTATCGCGAAATTTGGATGGTTTAGCGTGTGAAGACCCCACTAGGATAATTTTGTGTGTGTTTTAGACCAATATTGCAGGAATTAAGTGGGCGATACTTGGGATATTGCATTCAAATTTGGTTATATAATCAGTGCGAGTGTCTGATACGAAGTTTATGCTGTATTTCTGATTGCAGATACATGATACGTGCAGTGATCTAACTGCCTCGTGTGTCTGATTTTTGCAACTTTGTTTGGGTGATGGAGTAACAAATAGGTGAGTGACAACTTGCCACACTGTAGTTTTTATAACTCTAAAGCCTTATCACATGTTTAGTCTCGATACTCCCCCACACTGAACCGGAATGACAACTTGATATGGCCTATTCTGTGATTTATTTAAACTGGCTTCTGAACTTTGCGCAACAAACACAAGCACTTGATGTGTATGATTACATGACTACAGTTTAACGCAACACGCACAAGCGCTGTTTGTGTATGATTACATATCGAAAGTGTAACATTACGCTCATTATTTTGACTATTTTCAGAGGTGGTAAAGCACATCAAAGGCACGGTGTGACACAAGTGTGAGCTGAAACACTCATGTTGTTTAAAATTTCGCGATCACGCATTACCCATGCGTAGCATGGTATATGATCCTTTCTATCAAGGCTAAACACAGTCCTATAACTCATATCTCTTTGTTCCATTTTACATTATTTCCTCTTTTCTTTCGGACTGTTTTACCGTGTAATTATTTTGTACTGTCATTTCTTTTATGCTCTCATTTTGTTCTCTGATGTGTAGGAAGAAGTGCTTGGACTGATGGATTTCACTAGTACAACCGATGAGGCTGAGTATAATAAAACATTTTGATTCCTTTAATCTCTATAGCTTGCTACATACTCGTTTTAATGTGAATCTTTGCTAACTGTTTCATATAATTGTCTCTGTGGGTTAACTACGTTCATTTCGACGTAAACAATTCAGTTCCCATTAAACTCGTTTAAGTCTTATGAGTGACTCATCACCGCGGCAACTTTAGAATGCTTAACGAGATGCCTCTGGTGACACTCCATATCCCAACAACCACTCTCACTAGCAACTTCCGTAAACTTATAAGTTTGACTCGCGGATTGAGGGGCGTGACAGCCTGCCGTAAGTGAAACCAATCAGAACGCATCAGATTTGATGAGCACAAGACTGGTTTGTAAACAGCGTCCTTCACCATGACCGTGACCAGCTTGATGACCTTCAGCTGATGAAAACCATTAAATTAACACTGGTCTTCACATACAAGGGCCCTATGAGTCTAGACCTCACCCCATGCCTTAGTAATAGGCAAGTAAAGAATAGACAGTATGAGGATGACATTGCGATCACACTTGTAGAATTCGTGAAGCATCTCCCAATCTGGTTATGAAGAGATTTTTAAACTGTCTATTTGGAGATATTTACACCATAAATTGTGTGTTGACAACAGACTGGTACTTCATAGCCAAACCAAATACTCGGCTGACTGAAAGTCAGTATCCAGTTCTTATGTCAGTCTATTTACTGACGTGTTTTCCCGTTTTATTACCATATAGCTAATGGAATAGTATATCTCTGTTTTCATGTTTTCAGTAAGGTTAGTGCTTCTTTTTTACTGCCTTACGAAAATTTTTATTGTACTCGATTCACGTACAGTCTGACTCCCATCATCCCTTTGTATTTTGCCTCTCTCTATCTAGCTTCGGTAGGTTTAAATTTACATTTACCACTTCTCATGGGTGATTATATTTTCTGTCCTGTTTCTTTGTCTTCCAGTTATTTAGGTGGATTGGGGATTTATCTCATCATTGTTTTTATTCTAAAATTAGCAGACGTGATTATTATTATCATTATAATTGTTATTATTATTATTATTAGTAGTAGTAGAATGTACGTAACCCAAAGGACCCTTCTCTTGGGGTTCCTACAGCTTGACGACTGCGCTACAATCAGTTGCAGGGAAAATCTGGACTTCTTGGAAGTAAGAAGTTCTTCGACGAGATCATACTCCCTATGTTACAGCCTCCCGAAGAAGACGCGGCTTAAACACTGGCAGGTGGAATTCGGTGACATCAGACACATTAAGTAATCCTACAAGGCTGGGATATGAAGTGAATAAGTGTAAAATTACCCCCTCCCTCTTTCCGATATATACAGACACGCTGTTACACCACGGGTAAAGTTTGTTACGATTTACTGAAATTCATTGTGATGGTAGTAACTTCACACAAGCAAGATACGAAATTTCCAGATTGCAAGTTATTACCAGAACTTATGTTTATAGTTATGAGTCGTCATGCACTTCACCTACTTGTTTGCAAATCTGAATTATCTAGGTCGTCATAATAGTTCACTAGATTAAGGGTTGAGCAACTGAAATTGATGCATAGCTTTGTCCACATTCATTTTGCTATATTGGTAGAAATTTATTATTATTATTATTATTATTATCTATTATTATAAGTAGTGGTAGTAGTAGCAGCAGCAGTAGTAGTAGTTGTAATTATAGTAGTAGTAAGGAGTGGTGAGCCAGGGGGAAAGTGGCGGTAAGAGATCACCCAGGATAGTATATACATACCCTCCTTTAAGCCTCTGTCTTTATACAAAATATATATAGGGCCCTCAACCTACCTGTGTAACTCTCCTCGTACTGACCTTTGTTTCTGTAACTCTAAACGATGCAAGTCGGTCGAGTGCTCGTAATGTCTTGCCCACGCCATAACATGAGGGACACTAAATGAATTGATTACAGTAACTCACGCGTTCAAGAGAGCTCCTGCACTGTCTAGGGCGTCGTGAACACTGTTGCACTTTACTGCCGCCAGTGCCAACACATGCCCACGTCGTGTTGGGGGAGGGTGGGTGATGGAGGGCCAAGCATTACGGGGAGGTGAGGGAGGACCAGGCATTACAGAGCGGGCGAGGGAGGGCCAGACAGCGGGAGAAGGAGGGCCACACAGCGGGAGGCGGGTGAGGGAGGGCCAGACACAGCGGGAGGCGGGTGAGGGAGGGCCAGGCATTACGGGGGAATGAGGAAGGACTACTCATTATGAGGCGGGGAGGAGGGGCTCAGTGGAGGGACAGGCATTACTGAGGAGCTAAAGGAGGGCCAAGCATCATGGGGAGATGAGTAAGGGCCTGCCTTGTCTCTCCTCCATCCCTGTATCGTGTCAGCCAGCAGCAGGACGCATGGAATATCACATAGCAGTAGGATATATTTGGGGGCAGCCACAAGGGCTGAAAATGTGAGTTTATGTCAACTGACATCGGAAAATAGTGTGACGATGCCATACACTGTCAACAAGCGGTGAAATACAAGTAGAAGCACAACATTCTGTAAGTCATTGGTGGTTGCTGGGGGAATGCAATGACCATCTTGCATTACCTTGCATACCCTCACTTGTGCCTCTTGGTTTTACCAAGGAGCGTTTATCCATTGTCTCTTGAATATCTCTGGTAACTATTTTTTATTTTAAACAGGAGCCCACAGGCAGTTTTTTTCTTCTAAAACTAATCAGAAAGGCAAGCAACGTTACTAAAACTACAGTGTATTACACTAGAGAGATGATGACATTGCTTGAAGATGCAGCGTAATAGGAGAGGGAAGGTTTGACATACAGGAGAGGTAACGGAGACAAATGGTGAATCCTGAACGAATAAGGTGTTGGGGGTCATTTCCTTACATACGCTCTGGCAGGTATGATAAACGTTTTGAAATTACTGTAGTCTCATTGATCCGCCCTTGATGGGTTGCATTTCCGCCTTTGGTCCCCAAGCGAACGTTTCTCTTACTGTCGTTGATTGTGCCATATGGAGTATTGCTACAGTGTGTTCAGATGGACATCATTCATTATATAATGATACTTGCTTTTTCAATAGATATTTGATGTTTTACGTCGGTCTTAATTTTAAGTTGCATAGCATATAATGATTATTCTGTTGCGACAATGACTTCGTGAACACACTTTGTCGATGATCTTTGTTTTGCACATATCCTCGTTTTTCAGTGACTTCCTCTTTTTCACACTGAATATTATATTCACGATATTTTCTTTGTAAGAAAGATAAATCTCATTCGTCTCCCCTATTAAACTGCTTACTACGGATAAAAAAGGGATCTGTTGCAGAGACGTACAAAATTATAATGAATATGAAATTGATGTCAAGGACAGACACGGTAAGCGTTTTCTAGACATTAATACAAAGCCACAAATCTTTTAAGTTAAAGCGCATCAGCCAGCATCACCGCTCCTCCTGCAAAAGTTAGTTCCACAGGGCTGGGTATCTCTTATAACTCTAATGATTGTTGTATGATTGTTTCTCCTGGCTTTCTGCTGCTCTTATCTTGGCCATATCTGTCCTAATTGTTGATACTGTTCATTTCTTGGCTCGTACATTCCTTGTAGAGATCGAGAAACACACCCAGAGGTAGTTTCATGATACTTTCATCTTGTCACGTATGTCTAGTGTGTAAAATATTTCGTATTTCTCTCTTGGGCTGATGTTAGATTATCCTTTGCATTATTTGTTTCTCTTTAATTATTTATCAATATTTCATATCATGTGATTTTCTTCCATATTGGTTCGGAAACAACCACTTGAAGGTTCGGGTTCGGAACACCCCCAAGTTCACGACGTTCGAAGCCTCACTCCGGAAGTCCGGACTCACTAGTCTGGCCGAGATGTTAATACGGGCTCATAGTGATGACTCTGGAAGACCAATCCCACTTGTCTTTCTTCAGCAAAACTGTCCAGCAGCTGGCCAGGACACTTGCCAAGGTCACACCCACGCCATATGATCAGGTTAGCCTCAGTAAGGACAGTCAGAGAGGTGTGGTGGTAACACAGTTTAAGTCGGTAAGTCTTCCATTACTTGCAGAAACAATTATAATATGGCTTTGCCAAGGATAGTAGTATATAATTAAGGAAGTGTTTAGTGATAGGGTATTTCATGTTACAGGGTAAACATTGTACAACAAATGTAAATCTTTCCGTTCTTTCATTGCCATAATAATTGCAATCTCGAAGAAAATTACCCAGATAAACTTCTTTTTTTTTACCCAAATGATAAGGACATCTCTGTGATACAGAAAATCTTGTACAAATCATTCTATATACAGAGAAAATCCAGAACAAATGATTCTGTATACAGCCTGAGTGATATTATGCTTTCTAGTTGGCACTGCAGTGTCAGATGCTATTTTGCCGATTATAGTTTAAAAAGAATTATGTGTAATTTCCGTTGCTATATCACTGAGGTCCATTTATCTATGGAAGGGTCCTCCTCCCCATGAACAGATAAGGTTAATGAGTGCAGCTATATTTACCTAAACAGCTTGAATTTCAAGATGACTCCAATAAATTTGGTGCAGTTGACTTTTTTTTCGTTAGAATTGATACTTATATAAATCTTGATATTTGCAAAATTGTTCTTTTATGGACCAAGATGAGTTCAGTTGTCAAGTGGAGAGAAAGGAGCATTACTTATTCTGCAAGATAGAATTTGACAGGTTGTCATGATATGCATGAAAATTTACTTGTATGAAGCTGTAGTTTAGTGTTACCGTAACCTTTTTGCCAGTGCAATCTAATAGTATTTCTTATGTATTAGTAAAAATTAGTATGCAGGATAGTTTGAGACCAGGGAAGCTTCTTTGGGAGATACATTTTTTGTACCATCCTTTACTAAGTCAAGAGGGGATGGCTGTAGAGATCGTACATAAAGGTAAGTGAAACATTTACTGAAATCAACAGAACCTATGAAAACATCACCTAACTCTCTGGCAACCAAGATATTCTACCATGATTTTTAGTATTACTGTCTGTGATTACTGTGCATGCTGTAATGCAATCATGTGCTAAAACTCGCAGAAATGAAGTAAACATGAGCCCTGATGATCATACTTTTTTCAAAAAATATCAAGGTAAATTTTAGTTTTTTGAAATTGTATAAGCTCTTATAGGTTCTGCTGATTTATTCAAATGTTTTACATACTTTGATATAGACCCACAATTTTTCTTCATATCCCTCCCAACTATCAACTTTTCATTGTAGGATAAAAAAGAAAAGTGCATTGTTTGAGCAGTGCTTCTCAGTACTCTCAACCACAAATCTTAATATTTCTTAGATAAATCAGTGTGATTTTGCAAGTAGGCTGATAACATGGTAGCACTAAATTACAAATTTTTCAAATTGTTTTCATTATCATTGAACATTGCTGTTCATGTTCTAATTAGAATATTTTCAGCAATCATATTCTCTCCTTTTACCACCATATTTACAATTTCATTGGATTACCCTTCGCTGGGTTGACATACTTTTTTGGAATATGTTAGTGCACCCTTTCTTTGACTGTTACCACATCCTCATTCACTCCCTTCACTGATGCGCCCATTTGTTCTCTTTTCCTTATTACTGGCCCCCTTCCAAAACATCTCTTAATCCCCCTTAATTTTGCTGCTGCTCTCACACCCCATCTCTCATTTGCCCTATTTTTCAGCCCACGCACCTTTCATTTGACCTACCACTCTTTCCAGTACATATCCCAGTCACTTGCACTCCTTTCACTAGCAATTTAACTTCCTTGTCCATCACCCACTGCTTATCTCAGTATAAATAAGTACATCATAATGAAAACTAATGACAAGATGAAAGGAAAGGATACTGATCCTTGAAAAAGCCACTATACAGCAAGCAGCACAGAAAATGTCTTGACAGCACATGGTCCCAAGAAGTGTTGTACCTGCTTACCAGAATCATGAGGGATGGATAGGTCCTGACCCACATATTCCCAGGGAACACATTTCTTGTTTACAGAATAGACCACAGAGAAAAGAAATATCCATTATGGGATTAGTTAATTATTTTACACCATTTACCGTCTTTTCATTAGCAGATTGTGAAAGAGGTAATATATTCAATGGTAGTGCATGAATTATATTCCAAATGTCTCACAGAAATTACAAAGCTTCTCTACTCAAACATCCATATGACTGCCATTTAACTGTAAATTAATGTTTATGTCATTTTGCTGACCACTTTGGAAAATCCTTTTTGAGATAAAGTTATCCATATGATTAGATTTTTCCTTAATATGCTCCCACAGTAGATTTAATGCAAGCAGTAAAATCATCCTTCTGTTAATGGTAACCTGAAAGCAATGTCCGAATTTTAGTCGGTTAGATTTATAATATCTGGTCATTGTATCTATTTTTATTTGATATTCTCAAAACAAAGGTTTAAAACTTTCATGAATAAATCGTCAGTAGGGTACTTCTGTTCATGTCATAAACAACTACAGTTAATTACATATGCTTTTGTAGAAAATATGACTGATAAGAGCATTGATTTTTTCAACTTATATCGATGTTTATATTGTTATTACACACATCAAAGTTTTGACAGTGAGGCAAAATATGATCACAGGATTTCAAGAAACAATTTAGTATGTCAAGCAGTTTTGTAGCATAAATTAATGAAACTGAAAGATTCAAGGGTTAAGACCTGCCTTTGGCAAGACTGTTTGTAATAAGCTTAATGATTTAATCACAGGTAGAGAAGTTATTGGCACTGTGCCCTAGTGAGAGCCATGGAGGAGTGTTTCGAGTTGACCAGCGTGGCCAAGATGCAGTGGTTGCTCTGGGGGTTTACTTTTTGGAGTCTGGTCAACAGCACCAGACTCATATTTTGCAGTATTTCCTGAGGCTTCTTCGAGCTCTGCCTAAAGTTGTTTGGCTTGATGAAAAAAGAATCTACCCAACAGATCGTGAGTTTGCAATATTTGTTTTATAGCCGTAAGAAATTCTTGACTGTGATAGAAAAAATTTATTTCTCTCCTACCACGTTACCCTTTTCATCTGTATCTTTATATGCTATATCTCTGATGTCTTTTCCCTTTAGGAACAACGTGCTGATATTTTACAGCTTAGTGCCACTTTCTCTGTATCCCCTCTTGCAGCATGCTAAGGATATGTTTGGAATTCTTACCAACCAGGATAATAATAACATATAAGATGCCCACAGTTGTTTTTGCTTTTGGTTTGTAAAAGTGAGTGAATGTAGTTTTTTAATTTTTCAAGTGTCATTCCTTGTGTAATTTGTCAATCTTGGGTCAGGTTGACATGTAATTCATTAACTTACTGTTGTTTTTTTGCTTTACTCAGGGATGCCTGTAGCTGAGCGCTTCAGCTTCTTGCTAACGACACTACTAACTGATGTTGCAGCCAACAATGAAGATATGCGGGAGGAAATTATTGCCACTCAAGTGGAGGTTCTTTCATCACTCACAAATGTGGTTATCAGAACTGCTCGTGATGATCAGCTGCGCTCAAATAATGGAAAAAGTCAGTAATTTTTGCTATTCATATGATTTCCTTTTCTTAATCACTCTGTACTACTTTGTGCTTTGTTTTTGTCATACAGGTGGATAGTTAGAGGTACTTGACTCCAAAGTATTTTTGTGATGATTGAGCTTTATGGTACAGTACAGTGGTTGCCTTTGGTATAGATAGATCTTGTCAGAATTCCTTGGAACTAAGCAGTGTTCAAATATCAGATATTTACAAATTCTAAGTACACATCTTTTCAGTGAGCTCAGATTGTAACTTTTAAGTTGCTACTTTCGTATAAACCCAGCATAGTTTGGTTAGTTATTTGTATGTAATTTTTGTAAGGATGTGCTATATAAAGCATTAAAAGACCTTGATTGTACTTTCCCAAAGTTTTTCCTTTTCTCCATTTGAATGTGATAAAGACTGCCTGTAAAACACCTTTGACAATATATATATACATATATATGTTTTCATACTTGATCAACATTTTCCATGTAAGCAAGGTAGCACCAGGAAAGGTTGACAAAGTGGCTATATGTGTCAGAAGTGGAGGGAACAAGGAGAATGGGGAGACCAAGTTGGAAATGGAAGGATATGGTGAAAAAGATTTTGAGCGATCAGGGTCCGAACATGCAGGAGAGCGAAAGTTGTGCATGGGATATAGTGAATTAGAACGATGTGGTTTACTGGGGACAGTGTATATATATTTGATTTATCAGTTTATCATGCTCCCCCAACAGGTTTCCATGGTCAGGAGTATTGTTTCATTGCAGTTTCGTTGTGCCGGGGAACAGTACCTGTACTTTTGGGTTTGGCTCGAGCTCTTGGGCGTTCTACTTCAGGGAAGCCTCTTTTCCTGCAAATATTCCCGGAGCCGACAATCCCTACTCCAGTTCCTGCTGAGCCCCCACAGATGGCCAAAAAGAAGAGTTTTAGCAATTTTCGTCCCATCATTCCTCGATCATTATCATCAACATTACCCTCATGCCCTGATGTTGTTTCTCTTGTCAGTGTGGACAGCGAACGGGATGTTGGGTTAGTAAAGGAATTTTAATGCAGATTTATTGATACAAGCCCTTTCTGCAGCTAGCATAGCTATATTTTAATATCAAAAAATATTACCTGATTTACCTGTGAAATTGCAAATACTGTTCAATCAGAGAATCCATTTTACATCAAGATAGTGTGTGATGTACTGATTGTAAGCTGTTTCAGTTATAATTCATACATGAGAGCCAGATTGGGGAAATTTCTTCAGGAATATAATCCCACCATTCTGCAAGGCCCCCCTTGAATGTACTTTTTTCAAAGTAAAGGGTTCATGAGATACTTAGGAAAGATCAAAGGCGGCATTGCTTAGAAAAAGGTTGAGGACCTATGAATTATCTGTTGGATCGCATTGTATCCATATATTCTCTGATTGTCTTTTACACATCATTGGAATGTGCTGTCATATGAAGGTTAGAATTTTTGTGTGAATACATAGAGTTGGGTTAGGAGGTAGGATATCAGTAGATTTTTATTACATATTTTTTTGTTTTGTTTTCAGGTTACGGATACAGGGAGGTCCAGGTAAACGACCCTCTTTGCAGTCACAGCAGTCAGTTCCCTATGACCCTAAGGTGTATTTCTTTCAGAAGTATGGATCAAGTTTTGGAGCAAATTTTCCTCAACTTGCTCAGTATGACCACACCTTGGTGTTCCCAGTGCAGCATTTGCAGGTGAGCTTATTAAGAAAATTGCCTTGGAGCTTTATCCTTATGAGTGAATAAACTAATTGATTCAGTTTGTGTACATTATTTTACCACCTTAATATCATGTTAACCTACCTTAAACACATTCAGGGATAGATATTAACAGTAGGTATATCATGTAGTGTGATTATGTTATTTAATGGCGCTTAATTGTGTTGACTAGGTAGTTGTAAAATAAA
>JAUTXX010170584.1:2669-14988 GCA_032273605.1 Panulirus laevicauda | reverse complement strand
TTTCATCTGTGGAGTAGTTCATGTTAGCTAGCTTTCTAGTGCACAGGTTTTAACAACAAGGAATTGTAGTATAGTGAACACCCATTTATTTGCTGAATAGTTAACTGGAAAATCCAAAATTGGTACCATTCAGTTTACCTCAATATCACTGAAAATCCAGACAAAGGTGCCATTCGACCCCTGTATGATTAAAACCTGAAACATTGGCTCTATTCAGTTTTTCCCCAAAAATTCTTCAAGAAATGATCTGCATAGTGGATACTTGATTTTACTTATTTCTTGAAGATGATCAATGAATTCATGTTTCTTACAGACTCCCATTGCAAGTTAGTAATAGGATAATGTTCATTACCATTCCCTTAACCTCCAGATTCCAGGCAGGCAAGGTTGATTTGGCAGCTTTATAAAACAACTAACTTGCATAATCTGAAACCTCTTTGAGAACAGGCATCACAGGAAACTTTGTCATTGAGCTGAAGAAGTTGATAGAGGCAAAGTGTTATCATCCAGAGAAGGTCAAAGAGAGGACTTACTCTTGGGCTCAGGCAACAAAGGACAAGGTAACCCTTCTCTTTGTCAATACATCAGCATGGTGAAACCTATGCTTCTCTACAAATCAAAGAACCCTTGTGCCCTCAGGTGGAAAAATGTATATCACTTGCCTGTTTTTTAAAGTCTTATCATAAGGCCTGGGTTACCAATAGCATGTTCATGTTCTAGAAACACACATATTTTGTCCATTGTGTTGAGCAATACATAAACAAAAGAACTGTATATTTTAGAGTGCTACTGATCCTCAGCAGTGCATTAGATCAACTAGCTAAGGAGAACCTGCTTGCAAACACAAAATTTGAAGTGGTGTTTCTTCCACCAAACACTACGTTTCCTTGTTGCAGGCATTAGATAAAGGCGAAATAAAATATTTCAAGAGTTATTACACCTGCTGTACTTTTGTAGAGATCTGTGATGCTATGGAAGATTATCTATTCATGAGTCATTGATGGCTGGAAAATATATACAATGGTTGACTGTATTACCCTCATCAATGAATCCCAGGATGAAGTCAAGCTTTTGACCATTATTGCTTGCTGGGAAAACTGGAAGGATGCACTGATGAACTTCATAGAATTCTCCACAGTCGACACTGAGGTTAGCAGAATCATGAAGATGACTTCCTATGTGGGAAAGTACTAGAAGACCTCAAAAAGTGGTGGATCTCCTCAGCATCAAAAGTTTGGAACTGACTGAAGTGGACTTCCTGGAGTTTGAGTCAGGCTCCAGTGATGATGAGGAAGATGTAAAGGTTGAGAAGCTGAGGCTGACCCAGCTGTTGCTAATTCAAATCGTGCAGCTGGTAAGACAGGACGAAGTGTTCAGGCTGATCCTTTCATGGAGAGAATCCTGGAACTCAAGAGATGGTTGGAGGTATCGCTACAGCCATGTGTAAAAGTTCATTGGCACTTGCAAAGGAAAATGAAGTAACCCTTAATTCTTGGCTTTTTAAAAAAAAAAATGTCCCATCTCCCACTCCCTCTACCTCACACACGTGAACCCTAGCTCTGTAAAAGTGAATTGTAGATGGGAGGAAGTAAATCACTTAAATTTTGATTCAGCACTTGTGAATTAGGTTTAAGTGAGGGAGACCAGTTTGGTTATGTAGTGGAAGGTACATGGACCCAGTTGTTTATTGTTTGGATCAACGAAGTTTTTTCTTTTACATTGGTGGAATTCTTTGAGTGTGTCAAAGTTCTAGTCATTCCATGATCAGAATGTGGTTGTGTCTGGATAATACGATAGTTACCGATTTTCTCTCATTTATGTGTCATCTTCTTAGTTTAGCAAATCTCACCTCAATTTTTACAGAACGCTTGGATGTGTGGATATAGCAGTGCGTATTATGAACCTTTGAATTTATCAGATTTCAGTGTTGAAATACTTGTAATCAAGAAAATGAACCTCTCGTTTGGTTACAGAATATAATGGTGAGATTGTCAGAATTAATATTTTTTGTTGGAATGTGTGGGGTATGTGTGGTTTTCTTCTTTTTTTCCTGATCTCTTACATCAGAACTGCTGAAACACTTTCTCAGCTCCCCTCAAAATGATTGCCTCTCTTCATTGGTCTTCATTGACCAAGTGCATTAGCACTCATAGTCTCCCATATCTTATAAACCACTTTTATTTTTACCCATTTTCAACACAAATATTGAATATTGAAAGGTATTTTACCAAGAAGCCCAAAAAAGTTTCGGTATAACTGTTAGCAGATGACAGGATCTTAGAAGTATTTGGTAAGTCCATTAAGGGAAGTTGCTTCAACCCTCCAGTTGTACCCAACAACATAGCATTCCCTTCTTGTTTAGGGTTATTACCCAATAATGTAGCATTCCCTTCTTGTTTAAGGTCATTGCCAAACAAGGAGAGCAGGCATATCAGTACATGACCAGATCAAGGAGAATATATCAAAATTCTTTCCTTTTTCAGAGTGCAAAGCTTGGCAAGTGTATCAATACTTATTTTGTTGAATGTACAAGAAGGAAGTGTGTGCCACAGATGAGGTTACCTTCCTGCCTTTGAGCACCTACAACGGTAATTTCAGATGGTGGTGCAAGTGGGTTTGCTATCACAGTTGACTTTATGTATAGTCTGAAAAAGTTAGAAGATCCTTTATAGGTGAATAAGTTCATGTTTCACTTTATCCCTCTGGGCATGGGTTACAGATATGTATGAGAGATATGAAATGCAACATAAACTTGATCCATCCTTATGGAAGTGGGAATGGAGGTACTCATGATAGGTAGAGTTTATCCAGATGGAAGGACAACTGACCAGTTTGTTTGGTTGGATAGGACAAAGAATGCATTTTGACTTTCTGTGTGTAGTAGGAAATGCCTTCTCCACCATAGATTATATATATTGTTGAGGAAGTTTTGCTTTATGATGTGTGATAAAATTTTACTTTGCATACTACTTGAGATGTACTGTTAAATCAAGATGGATATGTTAAAGACCCCATATCCTATCTGCAAAGTGATGTTTTTTTGTTTTTTTTTTCAGACTGTGCTTGCCAATGCCAAGAAGCTTCTGGCTAAGGAAGTGTTGACAGCTTTGGATGAAGTAGCATCGGAGGTGTTTGTTACATTTCAGGTGAAAATGTTTCCATACCGCACCCTGCGTGAAACTTTGAATTTAGTCATGGTCACACTGCTTAGGGAACTTCTTGCCTATCAGAAAGGTGAGAACTGTTTATTCAAAGCAGAGTAAGAAGAAAGCTCACTCAGGATTTTGATCGTGGTGCTGCATGGTGTGTGTTAGTATAAGTAGGTTCTGAATATAGACAGAATCTAAAAGATCCAAGATTAAGATCAGTACACCGATATTTATTAATGCACTTGTCAATACAGATAACATACAGAATTTGAATTCAAAATAACTTCCATGTGTCTTTTTTTCTAGGTTAGCTTGGGTAACTTGCACTAGTTCAATGTAGAACATTTAACATACTGTATATTCCACTTGAATGTTATTAGTTGTCGCTTTAAAACATTCAAGTTATAATCAATAGAATTATATGGTATTCATATTTTTCATACATTTTTCATTATGCATTATGTTTCTTTTCTGAAGGTACTTATGTTATGAATGAATGAATAACTACGTTTAGAAAAATATAAGAGAAAATAGCCAAAGGTGGCAGTATTTCTGCATAAGTTCTTCCTATCTTTCATTAAGTTTGCTGAGTTGGTTGCTGGTAATTAATGATAATTTTGGAATTTTTAAGGCAGGAACTGAGTTATAAGGTTTTTAGATCCATCTGATAACCCTTTTCACAGGTTCACTTTAGGAGTATTCTACCCCTTGAATTTTGTAATTTTATGATCATCATTTTTATTATAGTCTAGAAGGTCAGGTTCAAGAATATAGATTAAAGATCTGAGTTCATGAATATTATGATACCACTTTGAAATGTTTCTTTTTTGTACATAGCTACTATTTCCTGCATATGGCATAATGTATCATGTTGTGTTTATTCATTTCGGTAGCAGTAAAGTTAGTATTTGCATCTTCAGTATGGTATGCATATTTGTTTGTTTGCTTAGGATGCATTCTCCTATTTATGTTAGATAGAGAAGATGGGTTTTGATTGGAGAAATGGTTTTTGCATTTGGACAAAATTCTGGAATATGCATGCACCTACATAGGGATTTGATACTTTTAGATTTGGCCGTTGCACATAATCACTTTGTATAGGTTAGCTTGTGATTAGCTGGTGTTCAGACCATGAATTCAGTGACCATGGTGGGGGAGCTAATACTCTGATGTTTCATATGTTTTTCAGAGATTGATTTGCTTTCTAGCAGAATTGGATTGAAAGTCCAGCTGCTTTGATTAGGTAGGATTACGTACCATGTATCCTTCAAGCCATCTCTCTCAGAATCCTGATTTTGGATTTGCATGTAAAACTAGTTTTTTGTCCTTGCAGACTTGCCTGTGCCTTTTACCCGAGATGTACAGGACTTTGTGAAAGGTCTCTTCCTCTCTGGTCAGACTGAGTTAGCTGTACAACAAAATGAGAGTGGGGAAAAAATCAAAATTAACAGAAAGATTCCATCTGTTAACCCATACAGAATTAATGTTCAAGCTAATGCTGCATGCATCGACCTACTGGTTTGGGCTAGTACAGATGAATCTGGTAAGTTGCCTTTGTGTATTCATGAGGGAACAATAAATATAAACAATTTTGCATTTTTTTCTTGTCAGTGAAATGAGGTCATTAATGTTATGAGAGTTGAGTATGAATTTTTGTTCTCATACTTGTTCCATGTTTCCTATATTACTCAGGTAGCACCTGGAAGGGATGAAGAAATGTCCTTATTCGCACACATCCACTCTTAACTGTCATGTATAATGCACCAAAACCAGAGAACCCCATCCACAACTAGGCATTAAAGACCTTTCCATAATTCCCTGACCTCAATATATACCCTGGTTCATCCCATTTACAGCACATCATCCCTTGTTTACCACATCACTCCAGGTTGTTCTAACACCTACATGCCTTATACCCTCCTGCATGTTCAGACTCCAAGCACTCAAAATATTTTTCACTGCATTCATACGTCTCCAATTTGTTCTCCTCCTAATTGCCCCCTCCAGTTCTGACATATATCCTCTTAGTTTTCTGTTGAAGTTGCATCAGCCTTTTTTATTGATGGTCTGTTTTGTGTACGAAAGTATAAGCACCTTGTTTTTATCGCTGTGAGCAATTTTTATATATTTATTTTATAGTGGTGTCAATGAGTGATGCCCTTGAAGTGAAAGTCTAGCCTGTTTCATATTTTCTATTAATTTCTGTGATAACTTCTGCTTATGTTCTCAGAGGCAGAAAGTCTTTGTAATCGGCTGACAGAGAAGGCAAATGTCCCTCATGGCCACCGACTGGTTCTTGCTCACATGCCATTGCTGCTGGTTTGTTTAGAGGTAAGATGATAACAGCCTCCTTGTGCTATTTTGACTGTCATGTGACTTACATATGTAAAACTTATTGCCACAAGATGCAAAAAAATTTATTTTCCACTTGGAGTTCATTGGAAAACATGTTTATGGAGAAATAAGATATGGTCTTACAACTGCTCTATATGTTTTATATATAAAAATTTATGCATATTGGTCATTTTTTCCTGAAGGGATGCTTGCTTCATGATATGTAGCATGAAGTCATCATTGAAAATATTGTATTCTCAAGTTAGATAATGACCCTGAATTTAAGGTATTGAAAAAATTATATCTCGAGTCATCATCAACTTCATTCTTAGTTTCTTAGGGGATTAGGTATATACGTCATCTGAAATCATCCATGCAAATCCTTACCCCTGTGTATTAAAGTGAAATGTATACTTCCATACTAATAAAAGTTCTCTTCACTTTTTTTTGAATAAACATAGAAGACATGAGTCTCTATTAACACCACTATTATATATAAATACTTTTGCATTTAATCCCAGTCATTCCTCTAGCATCGATATCTGTAGTTCTGATCACTTATCTAACTGCATCTATGTATATCTTCAGTGGTCTTTCTTTCTTCCATGTAACTTTAACTGTGTTTTTGTACATCCTGTTGACTAACATATCATCTTCCATTAGTTCTGCATAGCCATACCATTCAAAGTTGCCCATTCTTTTTATCAGGCTCATACAGCTTGAGACTGTGCTGCAATAGGTGGTATGGAAATAATGAACTCCTAAGGAATGAGAAGCTCCTCAACAAATCGTACAGTTCTGCTTTTCATTAGTTGTTAGTGATACACCCTCACTGAAGGAGATTTTTGATTTGAGGTGTACTCACATGCAGAATGGGTTTAGCAATGCTGGTGATTCTAAGATATCTGCATCTGTGTTAGGTTTTGGTAGTGGGTTGTAATTTGAAGTGTGAATGACATATATTATGCCTATGGTAAAAGTTCAGGAAGGGTAACTGCACTTTAGATGTGATACAAAAGTTAAATTTCTATTCACGTTAGCTTCCCTTTTATTTATCTGCAGGGTTTGGGTAAACTTGCCAACAAGTTTCCAAATATTGCTGGGACGTGCATTAATTATCTCCAGGATTTTTTAGTGAGTCCATCTCCTATCCTTCTAAAGCTGCATCGTCAACAGTCCGACTTCCTAACTCCTCACCAGGGCAATTTGACTGTCAAAGGTTTGTGTCTGGTTTCACAAAAGTGGAGCTTCATAGCCTGAAATATTTAATCATATACGTTTATATTTCAACAAGAAAAAAGGGCTTTTGTTGAAAAACATTACTGTTCTCTATTTGTTATTTATCAATATGACAACTTTTCATTATGAGGTCTTGCAGTGGTCATCTTGCTTAATAGGGTTTTCACCAGCATAAGATATGTTCTTAGAGTAAATGTTGATAGAATTTCACATTAATTTATTCACATTCATGTAGATTGAATTTAGTGTTTTTGTGTATTCATGCATTTGATGAATATTTGTCTCTTGATTTTTTTGAAAAAATTAATTACTTTTCTTAATTTCTAGTTACTGGAGATTTGAGCAACAGGCCAGGATCAGTGTCTGCGACTGCCTTTGAAAGATTGAGAGATACTGCCATTGAGAACTTGTGTGTAGCTCTAAAGGCAGGACTCACAGTAGATGCAAACACTGTGCTTGCATTTATATCCTCTATCTCTAGCAGAGAAAAGGCTGGCTGTGATCGCTTACCTGAAAGGTAGCTATTTCATGCTCTTTCTGTGTGTTTTTGTATTATGTATTTAAACTGTTTTTATAACTGCTTTTTTACCTAAACTCTTCATTGTTGTTTAGAAAAGGTCATGAGAAACATATTTGGGTTGGATGAGATAGTTTTAGATTTTAGTTGTTAATTTAGATGCTCCAGAATTGAATCCTCCCAAAATTGGTACATGATATTTTTATCAGGTTTGAGTAGGTACCATCGTTTTATTTAACTAGCTTATGGCTTATAAAAAATCATTAGGCTAACTGACATATAGTAGAAGAGAATTTTTCTGTTCTCAACCAATTTGTAATATATGTGATTCATAGACAAGTAGCTTAAACTCGGAAAAGACACAAATAGGTTTCTTTGCTTCAAAGACTTGTATTGAAGTTCTTATTCATTTGGTAGCCATCAGCTGTCAAACTGATAGCTTGTGTACGATCAGTAGCCATGCCTCTGGTAGTTGACTGCATCAGTGCTTTATGTGGTCTTAGGTATTTAGAAATTGCAGACATGGGTGAGAGTAAAGATGTGCGAGTATCAGCAAACTCCCGGGAAAATAAGGAATATTTTGTAAGGGGATTAATAGTGTGAGAAAACAAGAGAACAAATGGGAATATCAGTGGGGAGGACTTGTAACAAGCAGAGATGAGGTTAGGAGTAGATGGAGTGATTAATTTGAGGGATGGTTGAATGTGTTTGATGGTATGGTGGCAGGTCTAGGGTGTTTGGGTCAGGGAGGTATACAGAGTGAGAGTCATGGCAAGTGGTTTGGTTAAAAGAGGTGAGTTAGAGAAAACCTTACCTAAGGTGAAATGTGGTAAGGCAGTTGGAAAGGCTAGCATAGCCCTTAAATTTAGTAAGACAAAGGATTTCTGTGTTGTTGATTAGATAGCTGGGATTATCCTTGTAAATATGCATTATGGCTAGATCCTTGTATACATGGATTATGGTGAGGTCCTTGAGGTAGAATGCGTGGATTAGACAGCTGGAATTATCCTTGTATATATGCATTATGGCTGGATCCTTGTATACATGGATTATGGTGAGGTCCTTAAGGTAGAATGCGTGGATAGTGTCACTTTATAAAGGAAAGGGGGACAAGGGTGATTGTTTGAATTATGGAGTATAAGTAAGTTAAGTGATCATGGTGAAATGTATGGGAGAGTGGTGATTGAAAGAGTGGTGGCATGTATGTGGCATAATTGTATCTAGAGAAAGCATATGGTAGTGTTGATAGAGATGCTTTGTGGAACATGTTACAAATGTCTGGTGTGGGAGGAAAGCTGGTAGAAGCATTGAGGAGTTTTTATCAAGAGAGTAAGGCATATTTGCCAATAGGAATAGAGAAGGGTGAATGGTTCCATTTAATTGATTATTTGTAATTATGTCTTTGTACTACATGTGAACAGAAATTTACTCTTGTGGAGCCCCCATTTCTTGAACATTCTTTACTGTCATACAAAAACTTATATTTATGTAAGTTTTCAGCTTTACCTATGTCATCATTCATTGTTTCACTCATCCACCACTCTTACTAAAAAAGTACTTAGTTAAATCTTTTTTAACGAATTTCTTGTTTAATTTCATGTATCCTATGATTGCTGTGTCCTTACATCTCATAAAGAATTGTTCACTGTTCATATCATTGATCTGTTTTAAAGACTTAAAGGTTTTGATCAGGTCACCCTTGACTCTTCCCTCTTCTGAGGTCAGCAAATTCAAAGCCTTTAGCCTTCCCTTGTAACTTACCTCCCATAGTTCTGGTGAAGGTGGGTCTGTGGCATGGATGTGTGATTTTGCCTTGTCTGTTTAATTTTGGTAATGGATGGGATGGTTGAAGGGATAAAAAGGCATGGAGAGGAAACTTAATTGTGAGGTTAGAGGGTTAAGCATTACAATAGTCCCATTTTCCTGTCTTTTCTTATTTCCACTTCTGTCTGTCTTTCCTATGTATGGTCTTTTCCATATTCTTTCCCTTGTGTATGCTTGCTTACCAAATATTCATTCCAATTTTTTTCTCTTAGCAGGAAGTGCTGTCACTTTTATGTAATATCCGAATCAAAATTCGTAATTAATCAACAGAAGTTTCAGGCATGTCTTTTTGGTTTTCATCCAATGATGGTTTCAATGATCAGTAGCAGAAATGTTTGTAGAGGATTCCGCATCTCCCACCCTATTATGACAACAGTAAAAGGTAGACAGAAAATTGAAGGTATGTTAAGTATTACTTTGCAGACTTACTAATTTAGTACTAACTGTAACTTATCAGACTCTTCTCATTTCAGTGATAATATTGTAATATCACACAATGTGGTGGTGGCATTGGGACATGTGGCTGTGGCATTAAAGGATTCTCCTCGCACTACTGAGACCATCCTCCATCAATGTCTCCTCCAGCGCTTCTGCCGTCCTCCATCCAACCTTGATACTCTAATTGTTGACCAGTTAGGCTGCATGCTTCTTGCCAAGAATGATGTAAGTCTTACAAAGTAGTTGTGTTGTCATGAACAGAAAGTCTTGTGTCCATTGCACTAAGAAATAGGAGTTAAGAAAGAGCTGTATTGAGTAAAATTATTGTAAAGGATATGGATATGTCCATGTCACAGACATCAGTACAAAGGACTTAAGCAAGCTAAATGCCCTCAGAAGTCTCAACAGCATCAGTTTTAATGAGTGATAGAACTTTCTGTTAGCCTCCACATATAATTCATTCACTTAACTTTAAACTAAGCCCAGCAAACTTGGTCACCCACCCTTTCAAAAGCAAACTTAACAAAACTACAAAGCACATGAAACAGAGCACTCTGAAGAATTACCAGCTGTGTAGCAATCACAAACATTCAGCATCTGCATATTGAAACAAAACTACATCTGATGCTATCCCACATCAACGTGTGTGGCACCCAGTTTATGCGGCATCATTAACCCCTACTAACAAGACCATGTCGTAATCACCTACAAATCCTCAAAAATTTCATCCCTGCATCACACATTTGAATCCATTGTTAGTATTTCATGATTTGTTTTAAATTTTTCAGCCTAAGGTTTATGATGAAATAATGGAACAGTTCAGCAAGATTATCATTGAAGCAAGCAGTGGCACATATGGAGTTGGTGCAGCACAAGATCAGTGCATGAAGCAGTACAGGTAAGATATCCATTACATATTAGAGTTTGTCTTTTTGAAATCTTCAAGTTGAGCTGGAGTCTCTGGAATATGAAATATTGATGAGTTTCACTCGGAATTCATTTCACCTGGTGTGTACATTCTAGTCTATAGTGGTATAGTGAAAAAGGGTAGAGGTACTGTGTTTGACATCAGGAGTTCTGATATCATTGGGATTGCTTATGTAAAGGATAGCTGCCACACATTACATGTCACAGTGACTTAGAGGAAGAGAGTGCTATTGATTTTGGGGTCAAAAGACCGGGTCTTTGCTGCACCTTTTGTTGATATTGGAGATGATTTAATTTTCAAGCAATGATTTAATGTTCTGAACTTCACCAGCACTTAGTATGACTGTTTTCTGTAGGACAAGAAAAGTTCCTGTTTATTTTGAAGTGAAAAGGCAAAATGTGAGGGTCATTGCTAGACTTGTAGATTATTGATTTAGTTCTGGATGAATTTAATTTTGACTTTATTTGTAATTATGTATTTAGACTGGATAGAGAGGGAGTTTTACACTCTTGGGGCCCCACCTCTTGAACATTCCTTACTATCATACAACTTTTTTAATTTAAGTACGCTGCCTGCTTTAATCATATCCTGTCAATATCTTTAATTCATCAATCACACACTATAGAAATACTTTTTTAATCTTTTTTTAACAAGATTCTCACTTAACTTTGTGTTTTGTCCTTGGTTGCTCTGCCCCTACATCTCTCGAAGAACTGTTCTCTGTCCACTTCATTGATGTTTTTAAAAAATGTATGAGATTTTTGTGATCAAGTTACCCCTCACACTACACCTCCGCAATGAAACATATCCTCCCAATACAGTCCCATCTCAACATACTCCACACTCAGTTCTGTGCAACAGCACCAGACCCCTCCCACCCAAACCTCTCTAGCCACCAACCCAGAAGTAGAAAAAAGACTTCCCCTTGCCTTACACTTTAGTGACATATACTTGCAGATTCCCCACCCCCTGCAAAGATAGCATGATAAAACACATACCCATTGAAATAACATGATAGGCACAAAATAATTGACCTCGTATTTCAGTCTTAACTCAAATCCACTACCCATACACCCATCAGAAACCACGCCTTCCAGACAAACATGAGTCGTATTCTCCCAGTTGTTCCCTGGACATCACCTATCTCTACAACATGAAAATCTTCTTTTCAATGTATCCCAAGACTTATGCCCAAAATGCAATACCATAATGAAGACACCAAGCATTTACTATTCAATTGACCTGCACTTTCTGCACATGATATACATGCAACATCACCAAATGTTGACATGCTTCCAACTGATGAACATAGGCTCCTGAGTGCTGCAGGAGCCTCATAGAGTAAGGAAGTATTTTTGTAATGTCCTTCTACTGAAGGGAAAATAGTTTTACCATCTTGTACATTCTGTTTTCAGGTATTAATCTTTACTTAGATGTTCTTTTTGTGTTACTCATCAATTTCTTCTCTATTCTTCACTCAGGATGCAGCATTTCATCTTTCTCACAAAATATTAGCACCCTTGTTAGATTTCTAAATATTGTTTTTGTGCTTCCTTGCAGACATGTTGCTACTGCTGTACATAATGCAGTAGCAAATATTTCTGCCAACATTCAAGGAGAGGCTGAGATGGACAAGTTGCTGATGCGTTCACTGGAGCTATTTGTTAAGCTAGGATTGGCAGCAAAGCAAAATTCTGAGAAGCATCCTGCTGTGTTAAAGGTATGGTATGCTAAGAAGGGAATCATTTTTTCATACTAGCTTTCTATACATTGTTAACAAACATCTGCAGGTTTTCTTTACATTGTTGACATTACCGGTTTTCAATTAATTGTTAACGCCTGCAGTCTACATGGTCATTTTTTTTTTTTTTTTATCTTTTCTAGATATTT
>JAUTXX010170473.1:0-15409 GCA_032273605.1 Panulirus laevicauda | reverse complement strand
TCTCTCTCTCTCTCTCTCTCTCTCTTCATTTTCCATGATCTGATAACTGAACTGTACACAAAAAACACCATTTTTTGCGCTAAAAAATGTAGACTACTTTTTTTTTTTAGCTGCAGGTTAATCATGGTAATCTAAGGCTAAAATGAGCGTTGAGTGTGAGTACCTGGCGAAGGGTTATGGTTACATATGACAGAGGTGACACATGAACTCCTCCAGTTATGTCCTCTCGTCTGCCCACCACCTAAAGTTGGACTCTCAACTTTTGCCACGCTGTACCTGCTGACATATCCAGCCACTTGTCTTCCTTACAGTGCTCTGGCCCTTGCGATATTCTCTCCCCGTTCAACCAACTTTTTCCTCGCTGAACAAACGTGTAATCATCTTCAGAGTAAAGAAACTTGGCGTCCATCAGCGTGAACTTTCTTGTATATGGCAAAGATAAATCTGAAGCTGGTGAAGAGAAACACTAGAAGGTGTAGACATTTGTATACTGAACTACGAGGATGGAAGATGGTTTCATTTGAGATGATGAGTTGGCATACTGTTGGTGGAGCAGCTGGTGAGTGTCAGGAGGTTACTAGCTGACATACTGCTGGAGGAGCAGCCTCTCACGTGACTGACAAAAACAAGTACCTGAACTTATCCAGTCAAGTCACTGTCATGATTCTCACCATGAAGGCTCATAAGCAATGATCTTGCGTGATGTTGGGGTTAATCTTCAAATCAATCTACCGTACTTTTGGGGTATATGTCAGAACATCACATTAGGTTACAGAGTACGCAGACCATTTCTGAAGATTTTCATTGCAGCTCCAGCAATATAGATATGATCTATGGAGTCACATTAATGATAGATGGGAAACAAAATATTTCTTAGTTTCCATACAGTGTATATGAGCCTCGGTGATCCTATGGTTAGTGTCGTTATCTATGAACCACAAAGACCCTTGTTTGAATAGGGCTCAGTGTACAGCAGGCTGAGGCCATCAGTGGAGTGCCGCAGGGTTCTGCTTTGGGACCATTACTCATCTTCGTCTATGTAAATGACTTGCCAGAAGGTATGCACTGCTGCCTGAATATGTTTGCAGATGACGCAAAGGTCATAAGGGAAGTGGAAAGCGAGGAGGATTGCATCACCTTGCAAAAGAACCACGACACACTCCAAGACAGACATCGACCATTGCCTGTCCCCAGAGTCCCACTTTAGAAGAATAGTTAAGGAGGCAAAACGTCTGCTGGAAAATATCCAAACTGCATTCAGATTCATTGATAATGAAATATTCGACAAGCTATTCACGTTCTATGTAAGACCAATACGAGGATGTACTTCTCAGGTTCGGTTACCTCACCAAAAAAAGTACAAAGAGCTAAAAAGAAAAAAAATTAGGGAACGACAGCAAAGGTAGTGCCAGAAGTATGAAAATGATTTACAAGGAGAGACTAGAGGCCTTAAATTCACCCATCATCAAATAGAAAAGAGTAAAGGAGGACTTGATCACAACCTTAAAGGTTTCAAACCATTTTGATGATGTAGATAGTGAACAGTTCTTCGAAAGATGTACAGATCATAATTATGAAAAGAAGCAAGATACTTGTTAGAAAAGATGCAAAAAGTGCTTTTAAAGTATGTTTCTTTTTTGTTTTGTTTTTGTAATAGACGATTATCGTGAATTTGTCTTGTGTGGTTGATGTTACTGGTGACGATATCTCGTAGTATACGCTCACCTGCCTTGAATGCTGTTGACTTCTAGTTTTAACAATATATTTTGTGCGTTGTTACGTTTCTCGTAGTTTCTGCCTCTGTGAACATGTTTTGTATGAAGTATTTTAGTTGTTTGTCGAAGACTTAGTATTTTTTATCGTCTCCAGCTGTTGTTGATGAGGGTCTGCTTAATACGCTGTGTTTCTTTTTTGGAAGATACACCAGTTAGATGCTTGGTGTAACACATCGTGAATGACTCCGATCTTGTAGCGCTGGGAGCACTCACTAATTGCTTGTAAACATCATCCAAGGTCTGTGGGTTTCTTGTGAATCAAGGTTACGTAAGCATCACTGTTGCCATTCACTTTGTCATTTAGGGATGGTATCTTGTTAACTCTCAGTTTGTGAGTGAATTTCAGAAAAGAGTTCTCTTCCATTGTTGTTTTAAGGTGGTTTTAGAAAAGTGTGGCATAGTTACAACGGCAGGAGAAGCAGGAAGACTGTGGTGACACTAGGCCAATAGATCATGGGAGAACATCACACCTATGTTCACGGGAAGAACGCTACCCCGCGCGCGTATGGGGAGGGGTGTGCCATTTCATGTGTGGCGGGGTGGCGAAGGGAATAGATGAAGACAGCCTGTATGAATATGTACATGTGTATATATGTATATGTCTGTGTATGTACATGTGTGTATATGTTGAAATGTATAGGTATGTATATGTGCGTGTATGTGCATACATGTGTATGTGGGTGGGTTGGGCCATTCTTTCGTCTGTTTCCTTGTGCTACCTTTCTAACGCGGGAGTCAGCAACTAAGTGTAATAAATAAATGAATAAATAGTAACTACTGTATACATTTACATTACATGAAAATATGTGCTGGTAACGTATTTAATGCTCACAGTACTTTAGCTTTTATTTTGAAGAGTACCTATAGTGTGTTTTAGCTTCATATATAGAGCTGAAATCATCCTGTATAATGGAAACTGTGTGTACACTTGAAAATTATTTTCCTGGCCATGTACAATTCTTCTAAGAAAGTATGACCTTGTAAGATGTATGTTGATGGTAGAGGGGTCAAGGAAATATTTAGGAATATGCTCGAATTATGAGGAGAACAGGTAGACCAAGGAAGAGATGAATGGATTCAGTGAGGGAATTAAATGTGGCAAGAGATATCTTAGGTAAGTATGTCAAAGGAATGGTTTGTGATTTGGTACACTTTAGATATGTTTCATGTCTGAAGGTGGTGTGACCTTGGTCTGACTTGGAACTCTGTGAGCTAAAGTGAAACGCTGGGTGGGTTGAGAGAAAAGGCCCTAAGTGTGTTGATGCAAGCATGGAAAGAAATGCCATTATATGTCAGTGCAGAGATGGGTATGCTTATTAATAGAGTAGTTCCAACAGTGTTGTATAGATGCAAGTCTTGGACCATAAATGGAAAAAAACAGAAGATGGAGGTGTTTTGAGAAAATATACCACAAGACATAATGTGGTTTGAGGAAGGTTGATCATGTAAGAAATGACAATGTAAGAAGTTTGGTAGGAAGTGGGGTATGATTGAAGGGGTTGCAGAAATATGGAAAGGATGAGTGAAAAGAGACTGACTAAGAAGGTACACTTCTCAGAAGTTGAGGAAACATGTTCAAAGGAAACCATGGAAAGGTCTATGGGGCCAGGCGGCTGTGGACATGGAGGGTTCTGGTTTTGGTGTATTTTACAAGACAGGATGTGAAAAAATGTGAAAAAATGAGGCTGATCTATATTCCTTGTGGTACTTCACAAATGTGGGAAATGGTGAACAGGTGAGAAAAATAAAGATCTTTGGTATGTCCACGTTTTTTTTGTTATTCAAATTTTATGATATTCATGGTTGTGGAAATATGCTATAACATCCCTTGAGCAAATAGCATGTTGATATTATACCATATCCCATTAAACTCATGAGTGTGATAACCATTTGGATCATACCTGTGAAGGACTGGTAGCAAATACATTCCTCTGTGCAAAGAATTAGATTTTGATGTCTTTTAAGACCTTTGTTTAAGTCATACATTTCCATTCTTTTATTTTGTATTGAAGTAATTTACTTCTACTGGAGAGGTTGCACAAGAGATACAGTAGAATTCAAATCCAAATATCCATTGTCCCAAAATATCCAAAATTTGAATGACCATGTGCATAAAGAACCTGCCAAAATGTTGCACGAGTTTCAAAAGTTTGAATTCTAGGTGGGATTACTCTGTGCTTTTCTTGTTGATTCTGGTACTGAGCAACCAACTACATTACACTTGCTAGGAATAGAAATAAGAAAGTTTAGATAAATACAGTAAAGAGAGGATTTGTTTGTATATAGATAATTCATATGTAAATATCATTTGAAACTAGGAAAGCTTCACTGGAAATATCCATATATATATGACATAAAAGAATTCTCATTTGGGCTAAGTATATTCTACTTGCACTTGAAGTGAAGACAATTTTGAGATTTTTTTATACATGTAAATGAAATTGGCTGTCTTTGTAATATAGATACTGTATTAATGTTTTCTTTAAGATGCCTTAACTTGAAATTTATTTTAGATAACTAAATGTAGAGGATAAAGTACAAAGTATTTTGTTTTTAAATTGTGCACTTTAAAGACTGAGGATAGATGATAAAACATACATTCCTCTGTTGCTGTAAGAAGAACAGATCGCTTTGGTTGCTGAGAATATTTTTCTCAGAATGCAAATTGTTATAGTGAGAAATGGATAATTTGGAAATAAATAGGTAGGGGAGAAAGAATTCTGCCTCCATAGATAAATATTAGATTTTTAGATGAAACAAGTGATAGATTTTCCCGCTGTGAGACTATGTTCTATCCTTGCCTTTTGGCTAAGTGATAGGAGCAGTAGATAGAAGTAGTAGGTAGGAACATTTAGGCAGGAGCATTAAGTAGAAACATTAGATAGAAGTAGTAGGTAGGAATATTAGGTAGAGGTAGTCATTAGGAAAATTAGGTAGGAGCCTCTACAAACACTGTGCCAGACGTGCCCTCTGCCAGTGGCTTATTAAGGGTTAGGTACTAAAGACTAATAAGCGGCACTAGAGTTCTTTATTTATGGAGACTGTTGCCGTGGCCACCCCTATGAGGGATTTCCACTTGGAGCAGGCGTCAGAGATTTAGATAGATAAATAGATCTAGATATTCAAAACTTATTTATTAGCCATGGAAGCAAAAATATCCTCTCTCATAATACTGATCTTTGCTGAGGTACTTATTAAGATTTGTTTTGTTATCATGAGGGAAGTTCCTTTATCATATGCTATGCAACTTGTCTGTTTCTTTCACTCAGCGCACAACATCTCAGCGCAGCGTAGACAGTCTTTCAAGCCAAACCAGTTTTGGCAGCCTCCCATCTCCAAGCCTTCCAGGGACACCAAGAATACCTTCATTGTCAGCAAGTGTGTCCTCTGCTAGTTTAGGTCCATCAGTCAAAGATGGACCTCAGGCAGAGGGTATTGTAGAAACTACAACTAGTTTTATGAGTCGAGGAGAATCTCTAGGTAATTAATTTTTGTCTTTGCTTTTTATGAACAGTAAATCAAACGAAAAAAAACAGTGGTAAGATTCTTTAGATTTATGATTTCAGAAAAGTTTTTGTGAAATTTATAGAAAATTTGCTTAAATTTGTTATAGATAAATTGAAACTCATTCTTGTGCTTTGTGAGTGATAATGTACAGTAAGATCCTCATTTTTTGACATGTTGCAAGTAAAGAGTCACAATAAATAACTCATTTGTTCCATCTAATGCCTGAACGGTACCTATGCATTAACAGTCGTAAATTTTAATTTGTGGTTTAGCTTATGTAGATTATTGTGAATCATTTCATGTTACTTTATTGTCACATTCATATGCAGTAATATTCCATAGAAGTTTTTTTACTGTTCATTAAAAGTTAATGCCACATAAAAGGGTGAATAGAAATTAAGTTTAAAGGATTTATTGGAAAATAGATTCTTATCTGTACATTGTGCACTGCATGTAACTTAGTGAAACTGTGGTCACATGGTGTAATAAATAATGAAATGAATAAATAGATAGATAACAGTTTACTGGATGTAGGAAGCCATTTGGCTGAAAATAAACAGTTGAGATGTTACAGATATTACAGAGCTGGGAGGCCATGATAGTTACTTGTTAACTAATCATACAAGAGCCTAAGATGAGGGTGAGCTGGATATTTCCACACTTTGGATAGATATGGGTGAGTTACATTTAGATAGCCAGGATGACAGAGATATAGGGTTGTTTACAGAGTCATTGGTATGTTTTATATATTATGAGCTTGATTGAATATTAAGTGATGAATAGGTAATAGTTGGTAGGCTGCCAATGACCAGGAAGGTATGTTACCAGTACTACCCACCTGGATATCAGGAGGATTAGTGACTGCTACAATGTGAGCCAGCACTTCAGTGGTTGTCAAGTTGCACTCCTCTAACCCAGGTAGCTGTCTTCTCTTTCTGCCTCACCCACACCTGGACTATAGGCATTTTGTCCACAAACATACAATCTCTCCTTGTCATACATAACACTTTACAACACAGCTCACACAGGTCGTTCTTCATAACTAGATTTTCCTGCAGTAAGCACTCTACGCTAGCCCTGCCTTTTGGTAAAATGGTAGGAGCAGTTGATAGAAATGAAAGGTAGGAACATTTAGGCAGGAGCATTACTTAGAACAATAGGTAGAAGTAATAGGTAGAAATATTTGTCAGGAGCATTATGTTGAAGTAGTCTGTAGGGCCATTAGGTAGGAGCCTCTGCAAACACTGTGCTAGAGTTGCCCTCTGCCAGTGGCCTGTTAATGGTGAGGCACTAAAGGCTAAGAAGCAGTACTGGAGTTCCCTAGTTATGGCAACTCTATTGCCATGGCCACCCCCTTGAGGGAGTTCCATTTGGAAACAGGCATCAGATATATAAATAGATGGATAGTAACAGTAATACAGTGGTTGACATACCACAGAGTTTTACTTATAGGAAACTGAAGTGTTCTCTTGCATAGCTATGCACTTGTTCATGGATTGTTTATGAAGTTCACAGTGGGAGGCATAGGACTGTCCTTATATCTGTCTGTATGAGCTCTAATTGGATTAAGTTGATTATAGTTGCGAATGGCAGTATCCCCAAAAAACAAAGAACTAGGTTATTTGCAAACTGCTGCAGATGTTTTATTTAGATTTTTTCATACTTGTCTACCATATCCCATGTAGCAAGATAGGACCAGGAACATGAAAAATGGCCTCATTTGCTCACATTCACTCTCTCGTTGTTATAATGTCATGTAGCTAGAGCCCCCTTATTCACAGCCAAGACTCACAAACCTCTCCATGATTTTCAAAAACCATACTATATGCTTTAAATCATCCCATTGACAGCACATTGCTCCCCGTATATAGCGGTGTTCACAGGATATGCTGACTATTTTGAATATTATAGAAATATGACTTTTCATTTCATTGGAAATGGAAAGTATTATTCTTAAAGTATTCAAATTAGTTTATTTTTTACATGAATCAACTGCAGAGATTGTATCTTCAATATGATAATACAGTAGAAAGTTACAAAATGGCTTGAGGAAGTAAGATATGGATGCAAGGAAAAAGGTGGGAGGATCAATAGTTTTTTCACTGATATTGAGTCTGCATCAAAGATGTGTAATTTCACCTTAGCTATTTAATCTGTTTATGGACAGGATGATGAGGGAGATGAATGCAAGTGATATGAGAAAAGGAGCAATACTGGCAGTATGATCAAAGTTAGATAAGGGTGGGGTGCTGTTTGCAGGTAACAATGTTGTGATAGCACACTCCAGAGAGACTATACAGAGACTTATGATGGCTTTTGAGAGTATAAAAAAATGAGGAATCTGAAAGTTAATGTGAAAGAAGGTGAGGTAATGAGGTACCTTGTTAGGATGAGAAACTCATTTCCATGTGAGTTTAAATGGGAGGCCCTGAATGAAGAATGCTTTTAGTACCAGGGAGAGGACCCATCAGTGGATGAAACCATAGGGGATACAGTGTGTCACAAGATGGAAGTATATGTTAAGGTCCTGGGCAAATTGAGAAGTGTGTGTAAGAGAAGGTAAGTGTCCATAAGGACAAACATGCTTATGTTTAAAGGTAAACTCTAACAGTGTTGAACAATGTGAGTCTCAGACACTGAATGTAAAAGAAAGGAAGAGTTGATGTACTGAAATTAAGTACCTGAGGATATTTCACCTATGGAAGGTTGCTCATGTAAGAAATGACATTGTTAGAGAGAGGTGTGGTAGTGAGCATTGTATAGTACTGAGCCAGTCTTATTGTACAAAAATAGCTCAGACATATTTAGGAGATGAGTGAAGAGGATTTTTGTATTGGAAATGAAGGGAATAAGGGGAAAGAGAAGACTGAGGAGGAGGTGGAAGGGAAGAAGATTGAGGAGGATGCCTGAACATATAAGAGGCAGTGGGTGTGCATTGGACAGAAAGAATTAGAGTGATGAGTTGTATGAGGACCATTGTGAATTGATGCCTTCATGTGAAGCTGTTGCTAATCTGTTTCTGACCCAGCCTTATAAAGGAAGGATAAGGAAATTAGGTATAGAAAAAGTAAAGGACTAGTTACTGTAATACAGGTTGTGTAATCGATAAGATGATAATTGCTGTATTTTTTAGGATACTTTCAGGAATGATTCGCTTACTGTCACAGAAAGAACTGTTGAATTTATGGGATTTCAGTGTACTGACATCACAATTGCCATATGTTTATATCTGTACATATCATGACTATAAGTTCAGGTAACTTTGATATATCATTAATATCAGAGTAACACAAGCATAGCACTGTTCTCAGCATTTGATTACATTAAAGTGAAGGAAGTTAACAATATTTGTATGTTAACCAATTCAGCTCGTGAGGAAAGCAGCGGTAGCAGTGAAGGCCATGACACCAGTATTGGCTATGAATCAGAAATGCGAAGTGATGTGGACTCTGGAGTTCACGCCAACATAAAGTATGTTTTATTTAAATGTTTTTTATCTTCTGTGTATCTTGTTGCTTTTTCTTACCATTTTTAGCGTCTTCAGTATGAAAGCTATGTCTTTGGCATGGCAGGTTTTGTGATATGTTGACGACTTGTTTCTTGTGTTGTAAAGATGAGTTGTTTCCAGAATGTAGACAAGAAAGTGTCACTTATGCATGCCTGGGGAGTGTAGTTCCATGTGGGTGTAGAATGTAGAACTAGGTTAGGAGGGCAGTTGTTTAGTGCTTGTTTAGTAATTACTGTGTATGTGCTTAGCTTGTGTCACGTGCATAGGGAAAGGGGTAATCTTTGAGTATAGATTGCTAAATTATGAAGAAAGGATGAGTTTTGCTTCTATTTGGGTGTTGGTAGTTGGTTATTTAGTGGTTTGGGTGGCAAAGGGCCCAGTACTAAGTATTTTGAAGTGAGATGGTATTTTTGTGTCATTGTGCTGATGCTAAGTGTTTGTGGCTGTGAAGCAACCTATTTTTGTTCTGGGGGCCTTGTTTTCTGTTGTGTGCAGTTCTGTGATGTCGGGAATGAACAGGTAGATAGGCATAGCTTAGGGACGAGCAGATTAAATGTTAGTGTAGTATGTTAATGGATTCTTCTTCTTGTCCAAAACTGGTACCAATAAGGGTTCTGAGGGCGTTTGGTTTGTGCTATTGCTTTTATGTTGTAATATGGGGAGTAAATGTAGTGTATTGTACATGATACCTTGTGTGGTAAGAGTTTTGTTCATCAGAAGTGGTTGGCCACTGAGGGTTATGGGAGTGTATAGACTGGATTCACGTCTGTCTGGGGTTAAGAGGATGACAGTTGATTTCTGTGGCAATTTTTTTTATCATGAACATTATGTTCGTAGTGAGCCATGTTCTAATTATGTGATGCAGTGTTGCCTATTCATTGTTGCTTGAGTAGTGTCAGGGTGTTGTGATGTAATTGTGAAGTCATCTGCATACAACAGGATTGTAAAGTGTGGTCTGTGGGAAATGTTAGGAAGTCCTGCAAGAAGAGAATGAAGAGGTTTGGAGAGAGAACTGCTCCCTGAGGAACCCCACATTAGAGTGTGAGTATTTTTAAGGTGGAGGCTCTGAGAATGACTGGCTTGTTGTCGAGCTGTGAGATTGGTTAAGCACTTTTTGTCTCTGTTACTAAGAGTAGTGTCAGTTATCTTTTGTGTGAGGATGTATCAAAGAACAGTGTCAAATGTTTATTTGATATCTACTACCATTAGTGCTACTCAAGTGGAGATTGGTAGGGATTAAGATTGACAAGCAAACCAGGAATTGTTGTGTGAGGTTCATGTGCAGTGTAGTAGTGGAGAGCTTGAGTCTAATGCTGTTCTGTTTGAGTGATGCACATTGTGCTTGAATCTGTTATGGATCAGATTTTCCATGTACAGTATCTCCCACATATTGTGGAAGGTGACAAAGAGGAGCAGGAGTGGGGGAACTGGAAATATTCACCTTTTTGCATTATTACTTTCCCAATGAAGGGACAGAGGAAGGAGTTAAGCAAGGATTTTCCTCAAAGGCTCAGTCTTTTGTTCATGTTGTTACTGTGCTAACATAGGAAACAGCATATAGGCATGAGAGAACAAAAGATTATATATAAAAATGATTAGTGCACCAACGTTAAATGCAGGAAAGGACATACAGGACAGATGGAATGAATGCAGAGCAGTGTTCTTGTTTTCGTCTTAAATTGTTTTGAAGATTAGAGTGAGGATTTATGCAAAAACTCGGCTTGTAACTTGTGCAGTTTTTAAACTGTCATGATACATGAGATTGAACCCTTCTAAATCTATGGAACTTATTGAATGTTGCAGAAGCTAAGTTTTTATTCATCAATCAGATCACTGCTGTCACAAGTACCTGATGAATATCTTCGAAATTTAGTTGAAGAGGTGCGTAGCAACACCAGCATCAGTTATACAACCAGTCACCAGGTATGTGAATATTGTACGTTAAGCATACTGAGATGTAGAGTGTAATAGGTTTGGCATAGGCATTGATATTACATATAAAGTCTTTGGAAGTTTTTAAGGAAAAAATTGCTGAAATACTTTTTTATTACAGTTTATGGTGTGTTCAATGATTTACAAGATTTTCATTTGTCAGCTTAGTCCCAGTAGTAAATAGTATGTGAATATTTTATTCAAATTATAATGAGTTGTAGAGTGTAACAGGTTCTGCACAAGCATTGAAAGTATACAGAGTGTTTTAGGTCATAGATATTACATATAAAGTCTTTGGAAATTTTTGAGGAAAAAATTGCTGAAATACTTTTTTAGCAGTTTATGGCGTGTTGAATAATTTACACAATTTTTATTTGTTCAGCTAAGTACCTATAATGACAATCTGCACATGCCCAGATCTGTACCATATGGGAACATGAAGTCATATTGTGTCAGTAAATTTGATTCATAAGTTGTGATATTTTTGTGCATATATATCTTTTTGCTTTTTCCCATCTTGGCAAGATAACATCAGGAACAGACAACATAACCTATGAGGAAAAAAGAATCTTCTCATGGCTCTTTCTTCTGTTTTGCCTCTTGGAAAGTAATAGTACTAGAGGGGAGGATATCCATCCTACTCTTCTACCACCCTTTTTATTTGTCAAGTCATATATGAGATGCATACAAACTGGTAGTATTCTTTCTTCCCAGTCCCCAGGGACACCTTAGAGAATATTGTTTTTATACACTTTGGTAGGTAGATATCAAAAATGTATTTTGTCTTCTAGTCCAGTAAAACTTTGTTAACTGGGGAATATGGTGAACAGTTGTGTTGGTATAAAACAGGATGGAAATACATACATACTGAACGTTGACTGTACGTGCAAAAGTCACATCATGCACCATATTTGAAAATACGTTGTTTACGTTATTGCGTATCGTACTCTTGTATTTGAATAAAATGTATTTGTATTATGCTCATTTCTAGTTGTTTATTTAAGGTATTTAAGCACTCACATTTGGATATGGTGTCGGTCTAACATTTTGTTATTGTTTATGTGAAATTCTTTTACATGTGCTCTACTAGATATACCTTTTGGAGGTGAGACAGATGAGATTGTACTGCCAGCATTAGTAAATGTCGTTACTAGTCAGCTGTTGCCAATACTATGGTGGTATTAGGTTAAAGCATTTGAGAAAATATTCAGGTTGAAATTTGAAATAGTTTGACAAATGGACAATATGGTAGACAGTATGGTTGAACCTTGGAAGCTGTGTTCAACTCTTTAAAGAATTATACAACCAAGTTTGGTAAATCTATTATTTGGGCCTTTTTAAGTCATTTAACTATCTATTCTATCTATATCTCTGATGCTTGTTCCTTTCGGGAAGTCCCATCAACGGGTGGCCACAGCAAAAGAGTCTCCACTTATCCCTGTGCTTACAGGCCTCCCTTGCATTCACCATTCTATGTATTCTTCGACTTTCTCTCTTTCCAGTATTCCTCCACCCTGTATGCCCATGTCATAGGTGGTCTTCCATTTACACCAACCCCTTTTACTTTGACATGTTGGGGATCAGCCCCAGTCAGTAACAGCTTTGCATGGGCAAGAACTTTAACACCTATAAAGCTGGTATGTACAACTCAGGTATTCACAAAACCAGCAATGTAAATGATATTTTGTTATTTTGCAGGGTGAAATACATAATTCTCTCCTACAACCATCCAAATGCTCTTCATAATGGAGTGTGTCTGAAATGTTCATTGGCTACAGAGCGAGTTGTTGAGCTTACAGTCTGTATGCTGTAGTTAACTAGAGAGTATCAGTATTCCTCTGTTGTACACACTACATACTAAAGTCCAATATATAAGGTTAAAGGGTTAAGTATGTGTGACATTCACTAACTCTATAGCCATAACCTATCAGTCTTGCAGTTTCTAGGTTTTAACAGCCAGCAACTTACAAGCAAGGTCATTAGGCCTGGGCGATGTGAATATGAGGGCACAGAGAAGTTTGCTTTCTTCAGTAAGTAAAATTTGTGTTTTTTGTTTAAATATGTTCTCAGGACATTTTTTTCTAACAAGTGTTTTGTAATTTATTTGTAATATTTTCTTGTAGGTTGTAGAAGTTATCCTCAACTCTCTTGCAACAGTTTTGCCAGCCCTCCAGCCCCTCTGCTCTCACATTCTATCCAGTAAAGAAGGTACGCAAATAATGTACTCAGTACAAAATGTTTCTATGCATGTGAATACTTACTATCTTTACTGCCCAAGCAACTCCTTCTTTGGAGGTCCCACAGCACACAGGATGTGTGACATTCACATCCACTAGGTAGGACCACAGGTCAAGAAGGGAGGTAAAGTAGTGTGTGTGAGTAAAGTAGTGTGTATGTGAGATGATTGTAGGAAAGTTATGGAGCAAGTGTTCAGTTCTTTCCAAGTGGAAGTTAGATCTTGTTCATGATGGGTCCTGTGATGTTTTGGACTTGTGTTTTAAGTGTTATAGAGACGCCCAGAATACAGACTAAAGATTTTTTTTATCACACATGCTTAGGAAGTATAGTTTGAGATGGATGTATGTTTGATTGGTTAGAAATTAAGATGGGGATGAGACGGTTGTTGTTTAGTGCGTCTCAAGTAATTGATGTGTATATGTATTTTGTTAAGTGTCATGTTTGCAAAGTGAGAGATATCTGTCGGTACAGATGGATAAAGTATGAAGTAATATTTGTGCTTCATCATGGGAATTGATGATTGTTTATGGTATTGTTTGGGTAGGAAGAGTCTAAGGATGTTGCAGATAATTGGTTACTTAGTACTATGAAGTGACACTGTATTGGAAGCATTTCTGTTTCATTGGAATTGGTCAAAAGTGCTTGATGAGTGGGGATGGATTGCTGCATTAAAAGTCACCTTTGGCAAGTTTTTATCATTGCATGTGCAGTCTCATCAAAGAACTTCTAACTCCAGGGGAGTCCATTTTCCTGCTATTGGAAATAGTGCAGCCTTCATGCTGTAGGAGAGAGAGAGAGGTCCTGGGTAACTCGAGGCCCCTTTTATAGAATGGGGTCCTGGGGCAATCATATGTAAATATATGACAATAGCTGCCCAGGATGGCACTACCATCCTGACTGAGGAGCATTAAAGAGTGAGGATTGCTGGTCTTACTTTCTGTTTCATGAAAACAGGACCACCAGGCTAGTCCTACTATCGTCTTCTTACAAGCACCATGACCGTACTCAAACCTTTCTTATTATTATTATGTAAATATATGACAACAGCTGCCCAGGATGGCACTACCATCCTGACTGAGGAGCATTAAAGTGTCAGGATTGCTGGTCTTCCTTTCTGTTTCATGAAAACAGAACCACCAGGCTAGTCCTACTATCTTCTTCTTACAAGCACCATGACCGTACTCAAACCTTTCTTATTATTATTACTTTTTTCACATAAGTACTCTTGCCAATTCATGTCTACTCAAACATTTACAATTATCATCATGATGGAGTCCGTCAAATCTATGGCCCCTCGTCCCAGGCGTTGAGGGGTGCTGAGAATCTTCGGGTTTCTGCCTGACTCTACTTCCAGTGAGAGGGAGGGCTCTGGCAGTAGTAGTACTGGCCCCTCCCATGACCTCTCCTCTTGGTTAGACCTTCCTTTTTTTCTGTTCACAATACCAATATTTGTGGTCTCTCTAGTAACCTCACCTCAGTTGAACACCATCTGTCTATTACCTCTCAGAATATCTTACTTCTCTCTGAGACACATTTGTCTAATGATGTTCTCATTGGGACCATTTCATATCTAACTCCAACCTCCCCTCATGATTCCAGTTCAAAGGTGGTGTTTATACTTATTCCAACAATGACACAGCTGTTGCATCCCTCAAGGACCTTGAGTCCCCAGGCTTTGATGTTGTGTGGTCTTTCTCCTTACCACCACACTTTTCCTCTGGTTTGCCGATTGCTCTCCTAATTCTATAGAGTTTATATCCTTCTTCATCTTTCTCATCTCGTGCTCTAAGACTATGACATACTCTCAACCACAAGCTGAGATCCTCTACCTTGCGAATTTCAGCATTCACAACCGGGAATGGTTGAATTCCTTCCATAGGGTTGGTGGAGCCATATTGAATGGTTGGAGTCCTCCCGTACAGATGGTGGAGGGATTGAAGCCTTCACATTCCCCATTCTCAGTGGTTTAGAGCAAACTATCTCCCACCATCCCCATATTCCTAACTGCTGTGACCACTCTCCTGATATTCTGGATTTGTTTTTCACCTTAAGTCATCGTGCTGTAAGTACGCATTACCCCCCAATTGGTTGCCAATGGCCAAACAATATTCATGTGACATGGCAGCTTGCCAAGTATTGTTTGGTCTAGCTGGTGGTAGGGGCACACAAGCAGCCAGCTCCCAGGAGCAAAATCCAAAGTGATACCTTTAGAAGAGTGACAGTGAACCGACATATTGGCATAGGGCAAAGGGGTAAAGTTTGGAAGGGGTGAAGTTTGGAAGGTATAAGTTTGTTGAGTATTCCTGGTAAATTATATGGGAGGGTATTGATTGAAAGGATGAAGGCATGAACAGAGCATCAGATTGGGAAAAAGCAGTGTGGTTTCAGAAGTGGTAGAGGATGTGTGGATCAGGTGTTTGCTTTGAAGAATGTATGTGAGAAATACTTA
>JAUTXX010170254.1:0-15410 GCA_032273605.1 Panulirus laevicauda | reverse complement strand
TATAGGGGGTGGGGGCGGTGAGCTGGATCTCCCTCCCTTTCTTGTTTTTCAATTTGTAAAACACGGAACAGAAGAAGGAGCCAAGCAGGCTCATCTAACCCCAAGGCTCAGCCTGGGTTGCCTATATGTGTGTGGATGTAACCAAGATGAGATGAGAGGAGAGATACTTAGTATGTTTCAGGAAACAAACCTGGGTGATCTGACTATGAGTGAAGCCACTGCTCAAAGGTATAAGGGAAGAATGGTTTAGAAATGTCTCATAGTTAAGTCAGGGGTTGCTTAGAGGATAAGAGTTAACGAAGGAGTAGCACTACACCTGAAGTAGGTGTTGGAGTGTGTGAACGAGTGTAAGGAAATAAATTCTAAACTGATACGAGTAGAAATGAAAGTGGATCGCGAGAGATGGGTAATTATAAATGCTTATGCGCCTGACCATGAGAAGAAAGATCATGAGAGGCAAGTGGTCTGAGAGCAATTGTGTAAGTGTGTCAGCAGTTTTGATGTAAGAGACTGAATATCAATGATTGGTGATTTGAATGCGAAGGTGAGTAATGTTGCAGTGAGAGTATGTTTGGGGGAAGGAGTTTGGGAGGGATAGGGTATTCAGTATTATGATTGAAAATTGTGAACAGTTTGCGGAGTTGTGTGCTGAAAAAGGACTGGTGCCTGGGAATGCCTGGTTGAAAACAGGAACGCACACAAGTGTGGTCAGATGGCATTTTTTTGATTACGTATTAACTGATATGCTTGTAAAAGAGAGACTTTTGGTTGATACGGTGGGCAGCTGGTGGTATGTCGTCTGATCAGTAACTTGTGGAGGCGAGGGTGAAGATCTACAGAGGTTTTCGGATGAGAGGAAACATCGTCGGTGAGAAGAGAATGATGAAGGAAAGTGAGCATGAAAGAGACACTTGTATGAAGAAGTACCAGGAGAGGCTGAGTGTAGAGTAGCAGGAGAGAGTTAATGAATCAGGGTGAATGAGTGAGGAATGGGAGGTGTTTGGGGAAGCAGTACGAGAGATGCATGTGGCATGCGAGAGGTGGGCAGATTAGAAAGGGTAGGGAGTGGTGGGATGAAGAAGGAACGTTGTTTATGAAAGATCGAGAAAGGCATTTAGGCGGTACTTGTAGAGGAGTTTAAATGATTGGTGAATATGTATGAGAAGGTGGCAGGAGGTCAAGAGGAAGGTGCAAGAGTTGAAAAAGAAGGCAAATTAGTGAGCGACTATCAGTAAACGTTAGTGGGAAAGTTGAAAGGAGTTTAATAATTTTCGAAAAACAAGAGAAGAAATAGGCACATCGATGAAGGGGGGCAAAAGGGGAAGTACTAACATTTAGTGATGAAGTATGGAGGAGACGGAGTGAGTATTTTGAAGGATTGTTTAATGTTTGATTATAGGGTGGCAGATGTAGGGTAGTTGCCTCGGGGTGGTATGCCAAGTGAGAGTCATGGGGAGTGACCTGGTGAAGTGTGTGTGTGTGTGTGTGTGTGTGTGTGTGTGTGTGTGTGTGTGTGTGTGTAATGATAGGTGAATAAAGGTTTATTGAATTTAGGCAGTACCTTGGCTGAAAATACACAGTAGAGGTTTTACAAGTAACAGAGGACTGAGAAGTCATGACAGTAACTAGTTACCTATTCAAAAAAGAACTGAAGATCAAGACTGGCTGGATATTTCTACAATTTTGGATAAGGACGAGTGAGGCACATCTAGTTAGTTAGGATGGCATGTATACAGGAATGATTCTAGATTAAATGTTATGGTTCATACATTATGTACTTGAGCATTAAGTGATGAATAGTCACAGTAATACATTAGTTGACTTACCACATAGCCTAACAGAAGAAGAGTTGTTTACTTGCTTAGCTATGCACTTGTTCATGGATTGTTTATGACGCTCACAATGGTAGGTATAGGACCGTTGTAATAGCTGTCTAGACGAGCTCCGATTGGAACAAGTCGATAGTCATGACGAACTGTGGTGGTGTAGGGACTGTAGGGGTTTTTGTGAGGAGGAGGTCTCTGTGAAGGGGGTGTGTCGGCAGTTTATTGCCGAACTCACAGAGAGGGTGGACAGGTTCACCAACATGAGGGCTTCTCGGCAGGTGATGTAAGATGGGCCAAGGATGATTCTGCATGGTCTTTTCTGTACTTTTTCTGGCCGGTCCCTCTGTTTAGCCGTCATTGAGGGGTACCAGACTGGAGAAGAGTAGGTGAGCTTAAGTAGAATGATGATGGTATAGACATTCCTGAGTTCAGTTGGCGAGACGCTTAGTTATGTCAATCGGCGGAGAAGGTACAGATGGTATGAGGAAGATTTGATGATAGTGCTTAGATGACTCCTCCAGGTTAACCGATCATCTACTATAATGACACCAAGATATCGGGACTTTGTTTGATGTCAGAGGTCAGGATGCCGTCTGCACCCAAGCTGATGTGCATTATCACAGTTTTGGTATGACTGATGGTGACATCAATGGCTGTAGTCTACTCCTGAAGGTTTTTGATGATATGCTGAAGGACACTGATGTCATGTTGATACTGATGCCAAAGGTGGAATTGTTTATATACTTCCAGTCGTGGTTTGTGTCCCTCGGGGCGTCTTTGACAAGGATAAGTAAGCAGAGTGGCCCCAGCTTGGTGTCTTGTGGCACACCGCATGTTAGGGGTAGTAGTTCCGTTGTGACTACCCTAAAGCGGACGGCTTGGTGTCGCCTAGTCAAGAAGTCCGCCAGCCACGAGACGAGACCCCCTTGTAGTCCCAGGTCAACGGCTTTCTTTATGATGATGTTATGGATTACCAAGTCGAAAGTCTTAATGAAGTCTACGAAGGTGTCTGCCACCGAGGCCTTGTGCTTTTCCAAGCTGCGGTAAATGAAGTCTAGGAGGCAAACAAGGCAGCGAGTGATAGAGGAAGTCTTCATATTACCAGACTGTTAAGAGTCAACTGAATCAGCAGTTTCAGCATAGGCCCAGTCATACGCAAAACTTTCAAAAATTAGATTGAGGATTCTGGTGATGGCAACAGGATAACAGGGTGTAAGCTACTGCTGGATTTGGATATTGGAGTGACATGCTATCTTTCAGAGCTGTAGGATATTAAAATTGTTTGAGTGAAGCGCTAAATATGGAGGTTAGCGATGAAGCTGATTCATGGGAGAATTCCTTGTACAGTTTCACCGGAAGATTTATGAGTGTCGTTGAGCGTTTGGTCTAAAGGTGCTAAGGGCGCTTAGCTACTTGATATTCCTCTGCTGTGTTCGGGGGAGATGGGGATGGTAGGTATGCTGGGAGGGAGCTGATGTCGAATTGTGGGAATCGTTGGCAAATATCGGCAAAATGGTTTTTGATTTGTTGTGCGGCCTCCTGATTGCTAAGTTGGTCTACACAAGGATAATGGGAGAGCCATCGCTTGTTTTATCATACCAGTGACCGATGTTGGCCTACCTTAGATGCTGTACCTTGCTTGGGTATAATGCTTCTTCGCACCTCGTACTTCCCGTTGCACCTTATGCCAAGTTGTTTGCAGAGGTCGTTGTTGTGACTTCTGAGCGTTCGATTTTTCTGTCGCATGACTCGCTTGATCCAGGGGGCCTCGGCCGGGTGTAGTGTTACCCTCGTCTGAGGGAACAAGTGTTGTTAGACCTGGCTGCAGGCTTCGTGTTGCTCCTCCCACATCACTTCCACGTCATCTTTTTTGGTTACCTCTGTTCAGTGTTGACGAGTCACCCACCAAATTGAAATCTCTCTTCGCTGAATCAGAAAGTGGCCCATAAGTTTTGGTGTCAGCTCGCTTGTGTTTGGGGTTGGTGGTGGGGGGCGAGGGACCACAAGATGTAATTGAAAACTGTGTCTGAAGGGGAGGGAAAAGGTTTGGTTTGTTGGTAGTGGTCAGCCATGTTAGTAAGAATCAGGTCATAAGTGTTTGCACCATGCGTGGAAAGTGAACGATTTGAGATAGATGTAGTTGTTCTCGGAGGTTGGTGGTGTCTGTCTTATCGATCGACATCCTTCCATACAGTCTTAGAACAAGGGTATCTAGTTCTTAGTGTGTCAGATGTGTAGGTTAGGAGACCTAGCAATGCCTCCCTGCCGGAGGGACGCGACGGGTGGTAGACCAAGCAGTAAGTAATGACGGCAGTTTGACATGTGTGTGTGTGTGTGTAATGATGAAACGTTGACCCATAATACCTCCAGATCCTCAGGCACGTTGACAGCTGGCTAGGTATAAGACGTTGTGTGTGTGTATGTGTGTGTGTGTGTGTGTGAGGGCTACCACATTTCGCCTGCTAGAAGTTACATCGCAAGTGAAAAGTCACTTATGTCGAGGCTATATCATTGTTAGTTAAACAAAACGAAGTCTCGTCAGAGAACTTGGACGTAGTTGTCTATGCAAAGGATTTTAGTTGGTCATGAGTCACACTGCTTTTGAAACTTCTGATCTTTGTCTAAGCATGGTCAGTATCTTGCTCCTTGGCAACGCTGAGGTTGATGGTTCAGTCAACGCTGCCAAATTTATTTTGTAATCTCTAGAAAGACTGAAGAGGTCTGAGTTGGAATTACTCTTTCGGAGTTGCAATCTTCTTATCTCTCTTGCAATTAAAGCATTTTTAAGAAAACGGAAAATAATGATTCTTTTCCACGGAAGAAATACTTGTTTATGAAAATTTCGTCAGTTCATAAGCGCTTCATGTTCGGTTTCACAGCTGATGTCTCATTCATTACGTCACCGTAGTTAACAATGACGTGACTCGTTTAAAGAGCTGCGTACTTATCTCAAGTGATGTTTGTACAGCAGAGGATGTAGTGGACTTAGCCTGGTCATTAATGTTTCCCTTATAACCATATGCGTTTCTCGCAACGCGTCGTTATTTTATTTTTGTATCTATACGCTTAGACGGCACGGGCAACTGGAACCCTATACAAGTCATCTCCTCAACTTTATATACACATATACCTTGGCCTGAACCAGGCACCTATTGTATCGACTGACCCCTCTAGGGGGATAAGCAACTGGGTTGTTATGGACCGCCTGCCACAACCAGGATTCGAACCTGTGCGCCCGACCCTGGGCGTCCCTTGAATGCTTCACGGTCACGGATGCTAACCGCCACATTATAGAGGTGTGCCATCCTTCGACCGTCATAATATATTCACTTTCCGTGATTGCTGTGTTGTCTTCATGCTTATGTTTACATCTGTCAGTAGCGTCCATACCTTGGGCCCATCATTATTCTTTGCTATTTCTGTGTACGTCTCTTGGTCGTCCTCAACACACGTTACCCAGCAGCTCCTCCAGGAGTGGTCAGGCTGGTAACCCCTAACTCAAGGAATTCCCCCAACTCACCCACCTTCATTCCTGTCAAAGGTTTTCTGCAAGAAAGAAGAGCTTTGGTATTCCAAACAAACATGACAGCAACAGCAAACATTCCACTAGACTTAAGTCCATATATAATACTTCTGTTCCATTCAAGTTCTAGTCTGAGACATAGTCACGTTCGTCCTATGGACGTGGAGGCAATCCTTGTTAGAGAATAAATATCATTTGGTGCACCATAGGAATTGCAGGTCTGGGAGGGTAAGGAAACAAGACAATAAAAGCTATGACAGGAAGCTCCGCCCGTTAAGATGACTTGCATATCCACGCAATCTGTTCCTCTCAGACGGTCTGGTTTATACGTAAGACACGACTGTTGTCTTCGAGGGAGGACCCTCGGTCCAAGTTGTTAAATGACAAGGTACACCACTGACTTCTGAAGATTTGACGCCAAAGGTGATCTGGGACTGCGTCCCACACATACACATGACAGACAATATGTACGAGTCGAGTCGTAGGCATTTACAGGTGGGACATTCAAAGGACAACACAGGTTTAACATACAAATGTGGGACAAAGGCATTATACAGGTGAACCGCATGAAGGGTAGCTGCCACAGGTGGAACACAAAGACATGCTATTGGCATGACTTGCGCAGGATAGCAGAGCGGCTGTTGATATTTAGGTGAAACGTAGGTCCAGTTCACAAATGAAACAAGTGAAGAATAGAAGTCGTGACTGAAGAATAGAAGTAGTGACTAAGTGAAGTAAAGATACATTGCACAGGTGAGACACATTCAGGAAAGTACAGAAACAATTCGTACTCTTAAAAAAACAGTCTTACATAAATGAGACGTGTAAGTGATGACACGGGAGATGCTAACAGGTTTGGCGCAAAGGCATCCGAAGATGCGACGTCTGAGGCACATGCCAGGAGAACGAGGGAGTGAGGAGGAGTAGAGAGGAATAGCAGCAGAATAATGTACATGTTTACAGCTCCCCCTTTGAGCCCCCAACGCCCTCTTTAACAATGTCTCTTCAACCCTCCTCCCCTTCCTGTGTCGTCATGACACGTACAGGAGCCGCTTCCTTTCCCAGTTGTCTCGATTATCTTCGTTCGGACACTTCACCACGTGACGTTTCCTGAATGACACGAAGCGATGGATAGTGAAACACTTGTGGATGACGCTTCAGCCGTGGCTGCAGTGTCCGTGGAAGTTCCTGCAAGCGACAGATCAGACGTCTGGTCTTCTATACCAAACCTGCAAGTTTCATGGTACGGGGAAATACGTCACTGAGACTTAGGCGTTGCATGAGTGTTAGAAAGATTCTCGATACTGGCTTACTCCACACCACCCACTGCCTTATAGTCTTGCGTTCATTCTGCCGCCCACCACTGCTGATGGGCACCGCCCTTCCTCTACATAGCCTCCAGATGACCCGACATGCCATAACTTCAGTCATCTCATACCTTCCCTCTCTGTACTACTTGTCAACAAAGAATCCCCTCTAATGCACGTACCATACGAAGCACAAAGATGATGATGGTAGCAATGCTTAACAGGTATAGGGATGAGATACTGATCATCATTACGTTAATGAGAATATTAATGATAATGATGATAACGGTAATATTAGATATATCATTCATAATGATAACGGTGGCTGTGATGAAAGTAAATGTAATGAATATAATGATAAGCATGTTTGTATCAATGATATCGCTGGAGAACAACAATCTTATCCATGTTTGATGATGCAGTAGAACAATATAAAACCTGATACAAAACTCGTAAATAATCATCTGCTTCCTTCTGTATTGTTATTCATTCTGCCCCTCCCTCTTTTGTTTCTTTCTTCCTTCTTCATGTGTCTGCTTGTGCGTTTTAACTACGGTGGAATGGATGTTTACATGAGTGCTCCACATCCTTTCCTTCTCCATAGGTATAACAACGTCAACCTGTCTAACTGAATAACTGTTTGTTATACTGTCTACACGAGTGACTGTCTCCTCGACTGTATTACGTGACTGACTTCCTCCCTGTCCGTCAGCACGACCATGGGTTGAAGTGATGAGTTGCCGGAAGATTGGAAATAATTCAGAGTCTGTAATGAGAGCAAAATCTCACCGTGCCAATCGCACTTTCCCTCCGTCACCTTCTGTTGGTATACAGAGCGTTCAGGTGTCCATATCTCATTAGGGTCCGGCTGGTTAGTGGGACAAATAACCTGACCTTTGTTGACCTCAAATTAATCACTCCCTTACGGAAATAGATATCATTCTAAGCACTCTCTCTGTGTCACTACTTGCATGTGTCAGAACCGTATCTTTGCTATGTGCTTTTACGTCGAGGAAACCATCAAAATTACATATAAAAATCCCTATCTAAAATCAATAACCTTCCGAGTCATCCCAGCGGGATCTGTAACCTTAATCAGCACGTAGTATCTCATACCACGATATGTCAGGTTATAATTTATAGGACCAGTTTTTCCTTCATGTATATGCTAATAACGGGAAAGCCTCTCCTTTGTTCTATTCGTTAACAGTTACTTGCAGCCGCGCACTTAGGAAATTTGTAATTCGATACTATAGGGGTCCTTGTAGACCCTTAAGAATATAGTCTATGTTTTTAGACCTGACTCTTAAATGAAGGACTAGTATATGAAGAAGGAGAGACAAATGAAAGAGGAGAACTCCATAGCTTTGGTGATCGAGGGGAAAAGGAGATAACATAACAGCTAATCTTCGATTGGCCGGAGCAACAGCCAAGGGCGTAAGATCATTGCTACTGTTGTTACTGATATAGGCATCAAGATATAAATCAATGCTTATCATCATTATCGATATATTCTAGACCATGGGAACTTTATGGTGCTAGATTGATAAAAGAGATTAACCACTGGCAACTATCCTTGACCACAGTTTGCCTTGAGATGGAAGGAGTTTATGACTGCAAACACCTCGGCTGTTAACTTTTAACAAGATTCTCAAATCATGTTTGAAAGGAGTTACGGGAACGTTTTTGAGAGCATAGGTTGTTGAAGACTGTGAACTCGGGTTGATGATACAAGGAATGCTTGCTTTATCCTATTGCCCTTTACACGACAAAGGAAACTCATGATGTATGGCTGTCTCAGAGGGAGGCCAGATCGGTGTACCTCTAAGAGAGACTCGAGGTTACCCAATGCTGCTTCAAAGTAGAACAACAGAGAATGCGGCGTCTATCTTCCCTGCAACATGACGGCGATAACACAAATCTTCGTGCTGGGTCATTAGTGGTCTGTTGATCCACTGCAGCCAACAATTCCTCACCTGATAGACAACTTATGAACATATGCACAGCTGAAGGCTCTAAGATGGTTCTAGGCTACGTGGCTGCAGTGATTACCTCCGCTCTAAGTCATTCTTCATCTCCTCTGTGCTCTGCTTTCTTGTGGTTACGTCCGCTGATGAATTTAGTGTAATTACAAGGTCCTGCATGAAGAAGCTAAGCTAGGTGATGATTCTGTGAGGAACGATTACTTCGATCTTCATTATACTGTGAAGAAGACTCAACATGGAGTACGTTAAGTTGAACTGTGCCATGAGATGTTACTGACAACAGGGATAACCACCAATAGAACTTACAGATAATTGGCTTTACTGCGAGCTTAAGGCTTAGGACTTTATTTTTTCCCCTTTTTCCGAAATAACGATGTAAGAAGGAAGGAATATGGCAGAAATGAAGATTTTCGAGGGGTTCCAAAGGATGAAGCAACTAACTATTTTCACCCATGTTCATTTACATCTGATCGAGCTTTCGAGCGTTGGAGACTGATGGCGGAATGTTGTGTTCTGAAAAGTAGTGCTTATAATCAGAGAAAAAGTGAAAAATCCAGCTAATCAAAGGGATCTGCAGTCTTTTTACGTGATGCATTAGGAACGCTGGTCTGAGTTACTTAGATCACTGTGTGGATTATAAAACTCTGCACCTCCACACCTATTTACTTGAGCTTCTATTGAATCTTCGTCAGTGATCAGTACTTTGAACTCGCCCGGGAACTTAGGATTTGCTCTTCAGTGTTTCGCTAAAAGATTGTTGCAAAAACGTAGGTCAGTGTTGCTCTAAATACTTCAAGCTTTATCAAAGCTTCCCAATTATGAGCAGTGTTGCCGCGCTTTCATTCTGCTGATTTACGCCAGGGATAGCTGGAGGAGGCGGAGTATTCACGTTATCTTGTCACATAAAATAAGATACTCTGTGGTCCTTAAACTATACCTCGACACCTTCCATGTTAAAAAGTTTGGCATGATCCTGGGGCGTTTGATGGTGCCTGCCTTTCTCAAAACATTGAGGCTCCCCTCTCTCTCTCTCTCTCTCTCTCTCTCTCTCTCTCTCTCTCTCTCTCTCTCTCTCTCTCTCTCTCTCTCTCTCTCCTGTGGGAGGGACGTGCAACACAGGAAGATATTCTAAGATCCTTTGTTTAAAAGGAAACCTTTATTTCTCACACCTCGGCCACCACTAAGCCAAAAGTGAAAGTATAACCGGGAAAATAGACTTGAGGATAAAGAAGCGTGTGTTGTTTATGTTGTAAATGCACATATCCACTTTCTACAAGGAGTCGAGTGTTATGTTATTTCAGCTATTGGAAGACTGACTGTACTTTTTACCAAACTTATCACTAACCCTAAAACTAGATAGCTATTCTCATCACCTGCCATCTAATTAGCTGCTTATGATCAATGGACGATGATGACTTTATCCAATTATACGGTAGGGTATATAAATCGGGATTCAAATATTCCCTTGTATGATTTATAAATGTAATTCTTTTGGAGGTGAAACTAATGTCGTAAAAGGATTATTTTTTTTCTTAGTAACCTGCTATCTATAGCATGTGAGTGGAGTGCTAAGAGTGCAGTTTCTGGAAACTTCAGTATCATAGATTCTTATGAAAGGAAAACAGTTCTTAATTTTGCTGTCAATATACCCATTTACACAGCTATCCTGCATCTGTACACAGTGAGAATTTGCGTTAGTTTTCTTCTTCACTTCCCTAAGTGTCCAACTTCAAATGATCTCCAGATACTGCGCTTCAAGTGTCAAATGCACAGAAGTCCTTGGACAGGAAGAATACAGCTTTGCTAAGACAGGATAACTCATTTCATACTGGAAGAGATTAATCACTCAGTATGAGAGATAACCTGAGCGTGTCTCCTTAATCGCGACCCAAAACACAAGATCCATTACAGGCCAGAGCTACTGTTGTGTGTGACTTGCTAGTTCTGGGATGTGATGAAGAGCACACGACCTATGGTGCTAGGGGACCAAAGCTGATATGTAGATTACGTTTGACATTTTGCGCGAGGTGTCATTAGCAGTTTGTGTATCCTGATGCTTAGGGAGGAATGCTGGAACAAGAATGCCGTACTTTCTTCCTTTGAGACATGATCGGATGATACAACTACTTCTATGAGTCTTTCAACAGTTAAGAAAACAGAATCTTACGATGGATGAAATGTTTTGAGGCTGAAAAGGCATCAAAAAAGCATTCAAGTGATTTGTGTGAAGCAGAAAGACCTCGCGATTAGATATTAAGAAAACTGAATGTTACACTTCGAGTTTATGTCCTGTCCTAGGTCACGTTAGTCTGAGAGAGAGTTGAGTTGTCACTGCATCCATTTGTCTCAGGTTACTGCATGAGACTCAGTGTTACTCGAACCACGTGCTCTTACAGTCCATAAAAATATCATGAAACCCCGCAACTCTGTGTTCTTCAAAATACATCAGCATTCAGAAGAACACAGAGCAAGGGAATATATAGTAATACAGAGAAACTGAATATCGAGGTGATTGACTGAGGTCTGAATACTCACGTTTTTTCTTGGCGTCCTCTGGGCTGGGCTGCTGCATGATGGTCTGCGTGTGTACCACTTGGTGTGGGGCGGGAGGCGGCGGAATATCCATGGTAATCATGAAGAGCGCTTCTTCTGCCACGGTTACACCAGGAACACACTGGGCCAGGGCGGAGGCGGGAGCCCGTTACAAGTGGCACTCCGTACGCTGCAGGATGAGGAGGGGTCGGTCAGGACGGCCGTAGGTGCAGCCACAGGTGTACTAGCTCAGCTTAGAGGCTGGTGCTAGTGACGGAGGTGATTCACCTGCGGCAACGCTGACGCAGTTAGACGACCCAGGCAGAGGAGTTCCTGCCAGGGTAGACGAACCCTGGCGGCGGCAGATGAACAAGACGTGTTGCAGCGTCGCACGCGCACACTCAGTATCTGCAAGGACAACGTACATCCATGTAAATCACACTTCAGTGTAACAAGGGAGTGTATGCGGTCTCCCCAGAGGGAATAGCCCACCCCCCCAGGGAGCCCATCTTATATCTACAACTGTTCGTCCAGGCACGACGCGTTCAACAGGTTTTGATAACGCGCGGCCTCGGGATCCTGAATTTCTTCTTTTTTATTACCCGAGTGAGGAGTCAGTGATCTGCACCTAAGTAAGGACATATGTAGGTGGGTCGTGCTTTCACCATTCAAACATACTCACCGGTGACCACAACGGGATCAAGGGTATTAATATATATTTTTTTCGACTAAATCTTATGAAAGTTAAACAGAGTTATCCAAAGCAACCACATCATCATGTTGATTCTCCCTTTTTTTTCTGTACTGCAAGACTAACCACATTTCAGTATAGGTATACACTTTATAACTGGGTTTTAAAAGGAAGAAACTTACAAGTTTTTCAGCCCACGTAAGATCATTTAAGATGATTGCTATATTCCTAAGTTCGCAGTCATTGTATGCTGAGTCTCAGTGGATACCCAGGCTCAACTCAGAGCAGTAGCAGTTACTGCCCTGTTTACAGCTGTGGGACCAGGGAGCAACATCCGAGGTGGAATCACTCACCCTCTACCTACAACCAAGGTTGCTTCCACTCCTCTTACTCGCACTTGTATCACGTTTTCTTCCAACCTTGGTGCTAGCTTCCCTCCACTCCCACAACGAGTTACTCATAATACAGGCTCTTGCCTCCATTTGCGACAACCCCACCCACTAGCTGACTCAAGCTTACCCGCTCAACTTCCCTAGTTTAAGCACTCCTCCAAGCAGTTTTGGCGTTACTATCCAATCCACAGACTTGATACTTCTCTTTGTGTTGCTTGCTTACATATGGATATTCAGAAAAATAAAACCTTCCTTGGTAATATAGTTATGGCTGTGATCATTACGTCATCTGTCTCCATTTACCCGGTCGGAAATAAAAGCCGAAACCGCCGGATATCACTTAAGAATGCCTTATCAGTTGGGCCTGCCATGGTCACTCGACATGTTCCAACGGTTCCATGACTAATCTGAAAAGAGTTTCCTCGAATCCGCAAGTGTCCTCTCGTACTACCCTCTGGATTTTTTTTTTTCACGCTGGAGGGTCCAGTCACGGATTAAAGTCAACATCAAGGCCAGGCCTTCATTGAAATATAGAAAAATTAATGAGAGGGAAACAGAAGAGACAAAAGGAAGTATTTATGAATTTTGAAGGGAGAAAAGAAACTGTCTTTCAAAAATGTGCCAGGTCACAGTAATTGGGAAAGACATGAAAGGGTAGAGAGTTCCAAAGCTTCAAGATGTAAAAAAAGTAACAGTTATCAAAACAGCCAATCCTTGAGTTGTTAACGGGCACACAAGAATTATGTGACGCAGCAGCTTGCCGAGTATTGCAAGGTCTAGCTAGTGGTGGGGGCACGCTAGCAGTAAGCTCTCGGAACCAAAAACCAAAGTAATAACTAGAGAAGAGGGGAAGTGAACCAACATTCCGGAGTAAGGCAAGCGGGTCAAGCTTTCGATTCAACTCTGCCAAGTAAGGATTCAAAGCTAGAACCACCCCAGATATGAGAGCAGTACTCCATACAAGGACGGATCAGTCCTTTGTAGAAAGGGAACAGCTGTTTGCAAGAAAAGAAATTTCGACATCTTAACATGACTCTCATTTGCTTAAAGGCAGACTTAGCTATTTCCGTAATGCGGGGTTACAAAGATAGGGTGGAGGTTACAGTAATGCCAAGAATGCTCACTGAGTCAGAAGGTAGAATTAAAGAAACTATGAAAGGATAAAGGAACGTTTTGAAGAATTTTCAATAGAGAGATGGGTAGAGACTGGGTCTTGGAGGCATTAAACTTAACCAGATTTCGCCTACCCCACTGAAATATCCTGTTCGAGTTTATTGAGGAAATTATGTCAATACGAGATGCAGAATGAGAGAGAAGGAGCAGAATTGAAGGTCTGAAGGATGTAGAGGAATACAGTGCGGTGTCGTCAGCGTATGAGAGTATTTGGTTATTTGTGGAAGAAAGGAAATCGTTGATTTAAGCAGAAAGAATATATGGGACAGGACAGAACCTTGCGGGCCACCGCTGCTGATGGAGAAAGGGGGAGAGGCTGATCCATTAACAACCAAACATAGATCGGCCAGAGATGAAGCTAAGTATGAGGGAGCAAAGTAAGGGTGGGAAGATAAAGGAGGAGAGCTTAGAGATGAGACCCCGATGCCTTACCCTCTCAATAAACTTTGAATGCAGCAAGGGCAACTACATAGAAATCCCAAAAAACTTGTAGGGATGATGGCTAGATAATGATATGACAGTGGATCTTGCCTTAAGGAAACCATACTGGTGATCAGAGAGAAGACTGCGAGATTCAAAATGTCTGAGGATAAGGGAGTTAAGGGGAAGTGAAAGACCTTGGAAATGGTAGATGTCAAGGCAGCAGGACGATAGCTAGAGTGATTAGAACAGTTACTCTTCTTAGGGATGGGATGTACCATAGCATGCTTTCGAGAAGGAAAAGTTCTGTTTTTTAAAGAAAATGGAACAGACGAGCAAGTTCAGAGGTGCGCTGTTTCAGTACGCGGGAATGGATGCTGTCTGGACCATAAGCCTTCCTTGTGTCCAGAGAGAGAAGAGCTTCCCGTACAGTCCGGAGAGGAGATTACGAGGAGGGGCATGGAATAAGTAAGAGGAGCATCAGGGAGTGAAGAAATGTTAGAGTCATCCAAACAAGAGTTAGAGAAAAACGGGAACCAAAGAGAGTTGCTTTGTCCACGGGAGAAACAGTTACAGTACCGTCAGAACAGAAATCTGACGGAAAGTTATAGACACAAAAGTTCTTAGCGATGCCTTTAGCTAAAGACCAGAACGATCTATCACTGAATGACAAAGGGATTATACGAGCCCTATTTTCTTAGGCTTTGAGGACTATAAAAACTCTTTTACCAATGCAAACTGATTATCGCTTGATTGGACTGACCAATGATTCCACCAGGAAGTCTGAAAATCATTACTAACGAACACACATACATGGAAAATAAAGTGGAAATTAAAGATAAGTTCAACTGATTTTTTCTCAAGTGTGAAGTGAATTCTTGCATGAGGTTTGGTGCTGAACAGATTATACGCAGGTCACGAAAACCAATAACAAGTACCATTTATGCGAGCAACATTGATCTCGATCGTTTACATGAATTGGTGCGAGAACCATAACTGTCTAAGGATCTTCCTTTTTCAGGAATAATCGCCATTCGTAAGCTCGACCACTAGTGCACACGACGCGCACTACGGAGTTACTGAAGATGATGAGCGCAACTGAAGGTGATTTTTCACATTTCTTGTCTTGCCACCTTACCATCCATCATCACTTGCACGACCATCTCAACAGGTGAGCATGAGACAAACAATAGCCCATTAATACTCATAAGCCACGATTCAGCTGGATGATCTCTCGCCCACTGTGCGCCGACTGAGGGAGAGCTACTCCGCATTTGGAGCGGCCATTATGACGGGTCCTTACCGGGGATATCTGGAATAACAAGTTCAGTTGTTAACCATATCGTTCGGAGTCTGATGTCAGCACCGAAGCTCCTTGACCCCTAGGACTATCAAACGTCCGGCACGGCTGCTGCATCGCTTTCATCTGGCGCTGGACGTGTGATCGAGTGAAGCAGCTACAATGTGCGACTGAGTAATACATGCTCTTTGCAGATTTGCCCCTTCATGTTTTGATTTCAGTGATAACCACTGAACCGTCAGGAGTATCAGTTAACTTTAA
>JAUTXX010170143.1:0-15412 GCA_032273605.1 Panulirus laevicauda | reverse complement strand
TAGTGTATAGATAGTCTCAAGTGTTTATATATATATATATATATATATATATATATATATATATTAGCCAATGCCTCGCTCCAGAGCATAAACAGTAGGATAAGCTACAGCGGAAGGACAGTAATCCATAGCATCCCACAAGACTGTCATCTGGACGGTAATTACATAGCGAAAAAAAAAAGCGACTGGTGATTTAGAGGTACTGGGGTCAATATACGTAACTGTATAGTTCAGGGTGAGTAAGAGAGAAACTAAATTCGTATAATCTTACGGACGCTCGCTTGTTTCTTTAACAAGCGAGCTTGGCTGTTGATCAGTTGGCGGCTGTGTGCTGGCATTCTTGGCCCGGGGAGCGGGTAAAAACATGAGATAGCATCCTGGTCGGTCGAGTTACGCAGGCGGCGAGGGATTTAAAAGCGGTGGGCGACTACCCCTCACCATTTATCAGCCATAAACAAATGCAGGTAGCTGGTGGTAAGGAGAGGAGGGTGGGAAGTAAGGAGCGTTTACAACACGGGAAGGCGCTTGTGTACATCTCAGGTCCGCCCAAGACAAAGGAAGGCAGTTAGAGAGTGGAGTGTAAGGGCATCTCACCCACCACAGGGGAACCAGCGCCAGCAGCGTTTGTTTTGTTACCGCGTTCATTCAGTGTCGCCTGAGCGAGCGCTCCTGTGATTGATACGTCATTTAAAATATAACGTTGTACCACGCCAAGTTGAGATGTTCCATCCTACCTCGAGGGACAGAGGTCAAGATGAAGGAATATTAAGTCTTCCTTCAGTTCCTAAAGATGCCGCATGTTAGCTGTGGTGAGTAGCAGTCGTGAAAATAAGCTGACGGTGCGGGAGCAGCGCATTCTTAAAGGTCGTGCACGGTGGTAGGCTGCGTCTGGTGGTAACGGACGATTAGATTTAAGTGTCAGCCTCAGAGCGGTCTCACCACACAGGAAGCAGACGATATCGCGTGTGGACGACCACAGCAACACTGTCAGTTGGTCCTGGGGCCGTATGAGGCGTGTGTGTAATCATGATGATTATTACTGACTGTCGACCGCTGAGCGGTCTCGGATCCAAGCCAGAAACCACAAGACATACGGGAAACATAAGCAAAAATTTCTGTGGCCTATCAGGAAAGCTGAGGTGCCGGTTAGTGTCTTTCTTGTGGATTGAATGATTTTGTGAAGTGATTCAGTCACTGGTTTTTGCTTGAATGCAATTATGTTTGATGTGTAAATACTCCGAGGGAACTGCTGCCAAAAACAGAGAGACTTCGTATTCCAGTTGTTTGCTTTACGCAAGAGTAAGATAGAAAACGACACTTTGCACACCTTGGTATGTATAAGATACGTTTGCATTTAAAGTAATGTAAACATATCTGTGAGAGCTGTAGATGTATGACACTAGATTTCTTTAACCAATAATTAGATTGTCCAGTGATGCATCAGAGTAAACTATGACGGCATCGTCCGTATAGAGTAATTAATACGTTAAGATATGACTAACATAACGAATGTTTCTGAAACTAAGGAAGTTGTCTGAGGAATTTTGTCGAAACTGACAAGAGTCTGAACCTGTGTGGCAAGAGCAGCAGTCGGCGTGATCAAGCCAGAGCCTCTGTGGTGGAAAAAACAATTGTTGTAGTGTAGTTACCTTTCAGATCGGCAGTGATCTGGGATTCGAACCTGTAGAAGCCATCTAGACCTAACATCACGCGACGCAGTTATTACACACAGTAAGGGCGTGTCGTGGGCGGTGTCGGGTGGAATGTCGTGGTCCTGTGCTACACGACGGACGTGGGTGACGGGTCGTGTCGCTGCCCTGCGCCACACACCCACATCCTTTGGTGACCAGGAAGCCATAACAACGTTCTGTGAACTAAATTCTTCGTCTTCCCATCAGCAATCATGTTGAATATCCACACTGACATATGCTGTAATGACTTGGTTCTGGAGGATGTAATGGCAACCGCGTCGTGTTGGGAAGGATAGAGAGCCGGTGAAGAATCGTGGACACATGAGGCTTGACCCTGCGGTAATGAGGTTAAAGGTCATGTAATAAGGGTCTTATATGTCTCGTATGTATCATCTTTTCAGAGTGACTGGTCTTTCCCCAGTGTGATGATGAGTTTGGAAGTTCTCTTGTCAGGTGCTTCTTGTGAGCGAGGCCTTCTTGAGATATACATAAATGTATACGACGTATTTGTACGTTACAGATAATTCACAACATACCATTGTGAGGAGTATCCAGCTCCTGTGTCTTGGTTGACGGCTGCTTGTTGTCCTGATGGGGAGGTGTCGAGTGGTATGGTGTTTAGAGGGTCGAATGCCTCATTTGTCGACAGGAACAAAGCTGGGAAGGTCGAGTGCCTCACCAGATGACAGGGATACGGCTGGGAGTCGCGTGCTTCACTAAACGACCAAGATACGACCATAACTCCGTCAGGTTTACCCACACTGGTGAAGTATTTGCCTGGTTGGAGTCTTGCATGTGTATATATTGTCGTTACGAGGCAGTAAAGATGCACTATTTCTTGCCTCCAGTTGGTACTTCTGTCTTTAGTTGTAGTTTGCTGCTTAGGAAAACAAGATACACTGAACGACACTTTAAAGTCTTGCTTGACCTAAAGACGACAGTAAGGAGTGGAGTCAGACCTGACATCCAGGGTAACCTCAGAGAGCCCATAAGGCGGCGAGGGACTCATCTTGAACCAAGGGCTGCCACCTGCAGGATACCTAGATATCCTTATTCCATGTTCCTTGACCTTTTGATTGTTGCTGGGTCGCCGTAGGCAGCCACGACGTCCTCTCGTCGTTTTTCTGTATGCAGGACGCATCAGGATTCCTGGAGATTGTAACACTGCGTCATATGACCTTTTATTTGTTGCTGCGGCGCCGTCAGGAGACCTTCAGGTCTGGCTGTATTCCTCCTGATCTCACAGCTGCTGCCGAGACCACGACATTTGGCCTGGAGTTCCAAATTCCTTTCTTCTTGATGTATTGCCATTAGATGTGGGAGATGTGTCTCCGGATGGTCTCCCTACTTCTGTTTTGCCGTCAAAGGCTTTGAGGGTCTTGCCTCCTCGCCCTTTCGTATATAGTGTTACTGGGCCGTGGCAGTGAGGGAGAGTGTTCCTGAGCAGGTGACCTGTCTTTCTCCCGAGGGATTACTTGTTACAGTGACCACAACATGCTACGGTCACTCTGTCGTCTTGGGTGAAAAGAGAATATGTCATGTTGTCGAGTTTCTGGGAACAGGGAAAGACAGAAGAAGGAAGAGAATTGCATGCTTCTCTGTTCCAGGAAAGAAGACCGCACATGAATACCAAGAATGTTATATTCGTGGAGGGCATTTAGGATCGGGTATCAGCAAGGATCATAGCTTTTCAACTGTCGTGGTGAGGGTTGAACATAACCTCTCCTTCAGGATGTTCAGAACCTTGGTCTGAAATAGGATGTTAAGGGCCTGGATGTGAACTGGAATATTTATTGAGTACTACGACTTAGCGAGTAGCGTTGCCAGTGCTCACTTCTTGAAAGAGTGGGTTTGAAACTACACCGAATGATAAGAGGAATGTTTCTCGTCTTAGAAGGAACAGGAACAGAAGTGTCTTATTGTCGCTCAGGTCTTCCCTCATAACCCTGGTGATCTGCTTCACTAGATAAGGAGTACGTGAAGCGTATGTTGTAGGTGGAAGGGTGCTTACAAGGTATGCGGTGTGTGTTAGGGGCCGAAGATGTGCGTACTGACAGTGTGGTGCGCTGGTTGGGAGTAATGCGTGTAGAGTGTCTGGTGTGTGTTGCAGGAGGGGTGGGAACGTGTAGGGTGTTGGTGTGAGGAGAGGTGCATGTAGAGCGCTTTGTTGTGGTGTGTAGGGGTGCGAATTGGTGCGGGAGGGTGGAGGGGCGTTCTGGAAGGTGGGTGCGGAGATGTAAGTACCTAATTAACGAGGAGAGAGTCCTAATCGTGGGGCCTCATCCCTTGTGTGTGCGTGTGTGTGTGTGTGTACATATCTATTTGAGCGGTACAAGGAGGGACTTCTACATTCATGGGGGCCCATCTCTTCAACTTTACTGTCATGCATGTTTTTGAACTTATGTATACTGCCAACATTTACAAGTTTTCGCCACTCAGTGTATGTGTTTGTGTGTATACATGTATGTATAAGTTATTGTATTCGTGGGCAGGTGCTCTCCTTGTCTATTTATATATATGTAATCATGTATGTATGTATTATCGTAGGATACAGATGGTGGTGCCACGCCTATGTTTACAGCCTTGGCACCTGAGCTCTGTGGTTGGCTGAAGTTTATGCCAGAAGCCTTGGCTCCCAGTAGGCCCCTCCTGTGATTGGTCGAGCCGTTAGCAGGAAGCTCTCACGGTTGAGCTATATTCCTTGTGATTGGTCGAGGTGATTGAAGAGGTTTTATCCCTTGTGTTCCTCCGTACTATTGGCTGATTTATTATGAAGCACCTGTGCTTGGAGAGCGCCATTAGTTGCGGTGAAGCCAAGCAGACGTAGTGTCATTACTGTGATGTGTTTAATGACTTACGTCATTAGTAATGCCAACAGTGGTGACTAGAATTTGTATTGTGTTTTGAGACACATTGAAATAACATCATAAAATGAAGATTATAAATGTATATATATTTAGTTTTCCCCACTCTTTTTTCATACTTGATCGCCGTTTCTCGCGTTAGCAAGCTAGCGCCAGGAACAGACGAAGAAAGGCCACATCTCCTCACATCTATTCTCCAGCTGTCATAATGATGATGGATATGACTGAGACGTTCTCGGGGAGGTCGTCCTCTCACGTGTTTACCAGGATTAATTTCATGGTAAAATGACCTCACCAAAACTTTGGTCTCTCGTTCGAGCGAATATCAATGGCGACCGCAGCTCCATCTGTGCCGGACAGACCGGCACTTGAGCCCCGTACCCACAGCCTTTCCATGGTCCAGTCAGTCAAGTGTGAGCCTGTCTTAACCTACACCAGGAAGTTTTTCAATTGTATTTCACATTTTTGCTTTACTGTGGACCTTGTCGCGGCCCGCCATCACGGAGCGCATGCGCTCGGTAACCGCCCGATCCCAAGGAGGAGAAATTACTCCACGGTATTACCTAGTTCCTGCACCAGTAGTGGTGACACACACACAGTGGCTGTTGCTTGAAGACTCGCATCTGCTTCAAATATTAATAAACATCGAGACTGGTTGTAGTGAGTGGTCGTACACGGTCGGGCAGGGCGGTGCACGTTATGGAGCTGCGTCCAGGCCCTCCAAGGTCGCCTGGGACAGGTTGGCGTGCATTCTTAACGTCTCACTTGTAAAATCATCCCATCTTCTTTTTCTGCCGCGATGGACACCTGAACACAGGCCCCGTTACTCGTAGATACGGCATACTATCCTTGCCCACGTGATCAGGGGGGAGCGGAGGCATGAGTATAAAAGAAACTGGGCTGGTAAAGACTGCTTACCTACCAGCAACACTGCCGAGATGATTACAGGAATAAGAACAGTTGAGGTTCCTGCTTGCGAGCTGAGAGGATCAGCACGTTTGTAGCCACGATTTGGTGGTGTTGTATTCCATAGTATATGTTTCTATATGATATATGATGATATGATAATGTTTCTGTAATGTTTGAAACACTTAAGATCTGCTTGAGTGTTGGATAATGTCACTCGTCTTAATCAGCACTTTTTTTTTCTTTTTAAGTTCCCGGCTTAATCTTGATTTATGCTTTATTAAGTTTGTTAGATTTTTTTTCTGTATACCGGGCATAAATGTAAGTGATTCTGATGGCTTACCGGATGAGATCAAAATTCATGCGGCTGGTGTGATCTACAGTGTGTAAGCGAAATTATAAGTTGGCAGGAAAAATCAATTTGAACTCCTCGGTCGTTTGTAAACTCGAATCTTTAAGGTGGAAAATTTATAGGAAGAGAAGAGAAACGACGGAAGAGAATTCGATACTTCCCTGGACGTGGAGAGAAGGGATCACAACGATCACATTACGTGTGTGGCTGGTCTCCACACAGGAGTTACGGGAAGTAGGTTCAGTTCATGGTGGCTCGTACACAGGCAGACAGCTCACGAGAACAGTGGCTAAAATGATAACTATGTAATAGAGAGAAGGAAGCAACCTTGCGTTGTATGGAGAAGGACAATTGTAGAGACGTAATAACGATAAAGTTAATGATGAGAAAAGTTTTCTGCTTGGCTAAAAAAAGATGTAAGTGAGCATCAGGGTTACTCTCACATGTTTCTACTGGCCTCTGTACCCCCACTCAGTGGCATGTTGGAGCTTTGTATGTTCTACTGTCCATCACGGCCGAGTGTTGCTCTTAATATGCCATGTTGTGTCGTGCGTACCACGACCTTACGGGTCTCGCCCGATCTTGGTTCAGATCGCCGGCGTCTCATCGTAAGGCACACCACACGTCACTATTATGACTTTGGGATCGTTAGTCATGGAGTATCATGGCGCGGGTTGCCGGGCTGGTTCTCCTCCTACCGTAAACCTTATCATCATATGGCGGGACATTTGCATAGTGCCGGCCGGAGGCGGCTCCTTCCTCCTGACTGCCGTACTACCCAAGCAGACTCTCGCTTGATCGTCAGGTGATCTGTTGTGCTTTTTTAAGACATATCTGACAGATCCACTTTTATATCTTTAATAGTTTTTATATAAATCATATCCATATCCCTTATCATATTCTGTCAATCTGTTATTAGTTTTGGAGTTCACAAACTACAAATAATTCATTTTCGTATGTATTAGATGTGTATTAGGAATAATGCTACTTTAGATGAATTTTAAAAATAAATAGGTGGCCATTTCAACTGTCTAGATTTGCAAAAAATTTATTTTATATTCATCCTCTGGGTCTGTGATAGTCCCATGGTCTATATATCTATCTCATCTAGAGCTCAGTTAGGTCCCAGTTTATTAGTATCTAGATATATGACTTGCCTATAAGGCGGATCTGCACTGCTTGTAGCATTCAGATGTGATCGTGCCAGTAGAGCTGCTGCTGGTGAGGCCAGCGCCGAAATGTGGCTCTCCAGCAGCAGGGACTTACCTGGGTACACCAGCTAGGATTACTATCTTATTACGCGTTGATGTCACCAGTACTGGGTACGCCAGCTAGGATTACTATCTCATTGCGCGTTGATGTCACCAGAACTGGGTACGCCAGCTAGGATTACTATCTCATTACGCGTTGATGTCACCAGTACTGTGGGCAGAGTAAACGCGTTTTTTTCCTCTGTCTTTGCACCATACTTCCAGAAGTGTGTGTGTGTGTGTGTGTGTGTGTGTGTGTGTGTGTTTAAAGGTACATATGATCGTACCTGTGCATGATAATTTATGTTTAATAATCAGTCTAACTGTAAATTCTATATAATCATAACTGTTGAAACAGTCCTCTGCATATATAAAGTGACTGGTTTCATGTGACAATTAGATCACGGTATAAAATGTAATGTTCCTATTAAAGTATACAGTTAATTAGTGTCATTAAGTCCTTGTGCCGGAGAAACAGTTGGGCGGCCCCCGCTGGCCTGAACCGTTCGCCTGGCAGCGGGGCGCCTATTGTCCTTCCAGGCTCTGTTGTATCTGCTTTTTTATCTTTTTAGTGTCTTGCCTTGCGACGTGGTGGGGCAAGGGGGTGCAACCCTGGACCCGAAGAACTGTAGGGCTGTGTCAGGGTCGTTTAGAGGTTCAAAGTAGCCTTGCAGCGTGGTAATGCCCGCTGTATGTCACTGGATCAGGTTTTCTTATGATGTTACGAAAGGTTGAAACGAGTTAGCGAGTAGAGTCGTTGCTTACTCGTTATACTGCTGGAGTTCAGCGTTTGGGATTGTGGGTTCGAACCCTGTCCCCTCTTTTCTCCGGAATGTTTCGACTCTGTCACTCAGTTGTAGATGTGTATCTCGTCCGTCTGAGTGGAGATTCCAGGTAGTTAGACATAATGTTATGCCACGTTGCTTTATGTATCGCGGGGTATGAAGCTGTGTGCCCAGCACGCCAGAAGATGCATGACAGTTACATTAACATGAGATCAGCAGGAGAACACGTGGATGCCAGATGAGGTAAGGGTAGCAGACAATTCATCAGTCTAGGCAGAAGGTACTCAGATACTTTTTTTTTATTTCTCCATTGTTTGCCTTTCTTTTTCCTTATCTTCATCTTAAAACCCTGGCGTCGATAGCGAACTCTCCTCGTGCCTGGTGTCTTTGTTATACAAAGAATATGTTCTTTTCACCCCTGGGAACAGGAGAGGAAGAATACTGCCCAAGTATCTCATGATTGTTGAAGGCGACTTAAGAGGGTCGAGAGCTGGACCCTGGCGATCCAATCCTGTATGATTACTTTATAAATGCATGAAAAAGAGAACAAAAGTAGGGGAAGATTTTACCTTCAAGGCGCTGTCTTGTGCTCCTCACACTACGTCGCGTCGCTAAGGTGGGAAGGGCAGGTACTACAGTGTAGTAACGACACATCTATAGCCCAGAGGATGAGCAGTCCCTGCCATAAGTCCTTACGCCAGCATAACACCAGAGCTTGACTGCGGCTCCTCGACACCTCAGTACAGCCAAGGCAACCTCACCGCCGGTAATCTGGGGGCACGTCTGGTCAATCATGGCCACGGTTACGCACCAGTAATTACAGAGCACACTGCTCGTTACCGGCCCGGAACGAATGCAGGTAAAGTGCACAGTTAACCATCCTGGAGGGTCGTTCCTAATGACTGCAAGGTCGTTATACATGTCCGCTCGTTCATTGGTGGAAGGAAAAGGTGTTTAGAAACGAGCGAGGATGGTTAAGGTGATGGAGGTAGTTAAGGTGATGGAGGTGGTTAGGGTGATGGAGGTGGCTGGGGTGATAGAGATGAATATTTAGATGGTGATTAAGGCGATGCAGGTAGTTAGGTTCATGGAAATCTTTAGGTTTGAGAGAGTCGTAAGTTTACGTTTTCTTGTAAGAAATTGAGGAAGGATGACTGGAAGGAGTCTATCATTATAACTTTACATGTTCTTATATTTCCTTATTCTTCACATTACTACTGCCACATCGCTATGCATTGTGTTGATGTTTACGTACGTCGAGTGCGATGATGTTACATCAAATTCATAACACTTATGCGGATTTCATTCTTTCCTACAAAATTTCCAGAGCAGTATGGTCTCTTTACCACATGGTACCACTTCATAATTATCTTACTAGTGTGCTGACGGGTTTGGTGGGTTGGGTCGAGCCTTTGTTTTTACCATCTTGTCTCCATCTGCTTAGGAATGTAGAATTTTATTGCTGTTTTCCTGTAGATAACCTCGTGAAAAACCGTCAGGTCTTCTGATCATGTGGTCTTCCCATGTATTTTGCATCCGCGTTTTCACTGAGACCATGTGCTATATATCACTGTATGCTCCTCACCGTCATATGTAACTATGCTTCCCACACCCAAATATAACATCGCGTTATACTCAACATACCAACCGCTGCATACAATGGTTCACTCTGGCTGCACTCAAGTCACTCCGGTTTATATAAACACACGTCTTTTACCTGGTCATTTATACTTCGTTCATTTATTCACTCTTTATTTTTTGATTTCTTGATGTCATCTTCCCTCCCACCACGTTCTCCTTCGCTCCTTTGACAAGCCACCACTCCTTCCTTGATTTCTTCCTCCTGCCTACATCCTCCTCCTTTCATATCCCACCATTATCTCTCTTCTCCCATCTTGGTTCTGTTACCTTCTCCTCCGCCTGCCTGATCCGGGGTTTACCCTGGCCAGCATGTGTGGGGAGGAGGAGCAAGACGAGCGTTCAGTCGTTAGCACAATGGGGTCAGTAATTATCTGTCACCCAAGGTAATATTCACCTCCCACCCCTACTGGAAGGCCACCGAGGGTGGGGGTGTAGGATTGTGTATGTGACAGTGTGTAGGGCTGGTTTGACGGTGGGTGTGGTTGCTGTGGGCTAAAAGGTTGCTGGGCGTGGCGCTGGTGCGGTGGATGCTGCTGCTGTTTATACGTGTGTGTGTGTGTGTGTGTGTGTGTGTGTGTGTGTGTGTGATTGATGGAGCATCAGTGTGTGTGTGGCAGAATGATTATGAGTTTCGCGACCGACCAGTTGTGTGCCCTGAGCCCGTTACTCACCTTGTTGTTATGAATCAACGTTTACATTCTCAGTCATGACTTGGGTTATATGTGAAGCTCTTCCCTTGGGGGCTAGGCGCTAGGTGACCAGTTGCAGCTGTAGAATGTCGTTGTTATAGATGTCCGGTATCATACCGAGTGGAAGATGGAGAGAGACGGATGGAAGGCCTGTAGAGGTAAGGGAATATGTAGAGATGAGCGGGCATGGACCACGCAAGCCTAATATAGGAAATATCAGTAATGGACAATAGAATTGTAGATGAGGAACAAGGGAATCAAGATGCAGAGGTAACAGCACATAGTGATGATAGTGAAAGGGGGAGACTTGAATAAAGATACTCTGTACAACGCAACTCTTGTAAATAGCGAAGACTTGGTATGTAAGAATGAACGATAAAGATCTGAGGATGAGAGATAGGAAGACTACGTTTGCAACTCTACAGAACATTAATAAAAAACTATGGAAAGATAGTAATGTAGGATGATAATATAATGGTGCAGATTAAGCTTCAAAACCAGAAGTTCCTTAAAATTATAATGAATAACAATCATAATGATAATGATAATAATAATGATGAGAGTAATATTGGTAATGAATTTCAGAAGTAATAAAACTCTAAGAAAGAATGGAAATAATGTCAATAGTCCATGAGGAATATCGTTCGTGGTCGTGGGTGTGTGGGAGGACTTTATGGCTGCTGGTGAGTTTAGTTCGTATTGTGTTACTGTACAAGCAAGATGATTGTCCACCGTGGGCGATCACTGGCTTCTGCTTCTCCTGGCCTTAGTGGGCCGACCTCCTGGGTGAGGCTCTTCCTCAGTGCTGTGCTGACAAGACTCCTCCCTGGTGTGGTAGGTGTTGACAGTGTCAGTGGCAGCCCACCAGTAAATGTTGAGGCTGTACACGTCTTGCCGAAGAATTGATTATATAGTTTTCTCTTATTTCCATCTCTCGTGTTTATCATTCCTTCTTCATTTTCTGTCGTTCGTTGTAGCATCTATTTTTTTGTTTCTAATCAATGCATTTTTTTGGTTTCCTCTTGATTTTCTGCTTAGGTCAGTCCTGCTGGTGTTGGGAGGCCGTAAATCATATGAGGAGCTGGAGCAGACTCACCCACCGTGACATTAAAGTATTTTCTTATGTTCTTTTTTGTAAACGTGTGAATTAATCCTCGTCAACAATTATTGGGCCTCGCAGCTTCGTCCAGCAAATGGCTGACATTTTCAGACTAGGAACTTTTGCACTTGGACCGGTATATCTTGTTCTGGCCAGCAGTGTTCGGTTACCCCACGATTGTCACTACAGCACCGGGAGGCGGTACGTATCCCCGCTCCGTTCTCATTTCAGTCATGATCGAGATCTGTTTAAAGATTATGTTCTGAAGTTGATGTGTTGTGATGGTACAGATATCATCTTAGCTCGTGGACTTCAGTAGATGAAGGATATTGTGCTGCACACACGATAGAGCAAATAGTTTATGTATTATTCGAAAATAGATATTTAATACGGAAGTTGGAATACTTGGGATTGTTATAGATATGTATCACGAGCTAAGCATATCTACATATATTTTTTCACTGTCTTCGAAATGGTGTCGAAAATGGTAAGAAACACATACGTACAGAAATCGAGTTAGGAAATGTGTGTGTGTGTGTGTGTGTTTGTGTGTGTGTGTGTGTGTGTGTGTGTGTGTTCAAAGATTCAATGCTCAACATCGACGTAGAAACTGTAGCTCAGTTTGCTTTTCCGAAGTGTTTGTTATACAGCCGTTGCCCCGCCTCTCAGGCCAAAACCTTAACTGGAACGAAACAGGAAACAGTTGGTCAGCGTCAGAGACTTTACTGACTCTGTAGTAAGGTCTTTAATCACCAGCTTGGCTGATATAACTGTTCATTTTCCTCACTGTGCACAGGTGGCGAGTCACCTGAGCACAGGTAATACATCACCTGTGCATAAGTATTGAGACACCCGTGCGCAGATGTTCTGCGTAAGTCGTACACGATGGTACGACGCTCGACACGACGGTACGACCCTTGGATATGATAGCCACCACACTCAGGGGTCGTACCGTGGTGCTGAAGAAGTTCGATGTCATCACGCACCAGGAGTGTGTCTGTATGGTGGTCACAGAACCAAGAATATAACAACTCGAGGAGTCAGTTTGCACTGAGAAGCCTCACGGAGTTGCTTACCTCGGGGATACAAATTTAGAATTCTAAAAAACTCTTTTGTTTTTTTTAACATGTATAAATGTTTTTCGTGTTATTTTATACAAGTAATTTCAATTAATGCACGCAGTACAGAAAAGTTCATTCAGGTTATACTGTAAATTTCCACATCACTGTGTTTCTCTGGCTGGCATCTCTGGCAGACGAAAGATATAAGACATTTACAAGAGATCCAAATACAGGTTTGAGAATTGGTCTGACAGCAGAAATAAAATTGGTTTTTATAGAATTTCGTTCAGTAGTGGCAGCGTGGAAGCCTTTATTGGTACGTCAGGGAAAAACAATATAATTACTTACAGATTATTGTGAGATTATCCAGGCGTCGTGATCACAGGTGCGCTCTTCATGCATCAGAATGTAACAGAAAAAATGATTGAGAGACTTGATAGCGTCAGCCAGGGAGGTAATCCTAGAAGACGGCGGGTGAGGTACTACCGACCGTCTCTGACGTCATAATATATTCACGGTCGTTTTGAATATGAGATCGTTAGGGTAGGTATTACGTCATTATTATTATTATTATTATTATTATTATTATTATTATTATTGCTATTATTGTTATTATTATCATTATTATTATTGCTATTATCATTATTATTTTTATTATTATTACTGTTATTATTATTATTATTATTATTATTATTATTATTATTATTATTATTGTCATTATTGTTATTATTATCATATAACTGCAAGACCCCTTTCACCGAAGGGGCTCCTGCATCTTCGAGACTGCCCTACTTTCAGTAGCAGGGTAGAGTAATGGAGTCCTTTGGAGCGACAAATTCCTCAGCGAGGTTACTCCCTTGCGTCAGTAGCCGATCACAGAACACTGGTTTTTCCCTCACCCAGAAACGATATACTCCACTCATGTAAATATGTATGGTACAATGTCGCATACATGATCCCTTCACAAACTGTCAAGAATTTTGTTCTGATAATAATTTACGAGAAATTAGAATACTCAGAGTATTCAGTTTGGTGTTGTGTGCTGTAACTGACAAGTTGTATAATATTTGTGGTAATTTCGCGAAAAGATACAGCATTACGGATGTGTGTACTGCTTTTTAATAAAACGTCCTGCAGTACATTAAGAATGAGTTGCATAGCTTGCAGTATAGGTGTATTGTCTTAATCTAAAGAAGTAAATAATACCTCTAGCGAGTAACAGAATCATACAGGTGTGGTTGTAGCACAATAACGGGTTGTTTACCAGTATAACTCATACCTGTCATCGTACACAAGCAGTAGATGGTCACTACTACTGAACAATCACAGGTTACGAGTGTCGCAGTCTTGGTCATCGTGACGTAACGAACCACAATACAAGCAGCGTGTTGACCGAGGCTCGGTCGGTCTGCCCTTCCCAACATTCCACTCACAAACTTTGAATTAATCTCACGTTGTAGATCTTAGATTCGTGGTTGGATTTCACATCTTGTTTATGTTATCGGTTGTCTTGCTCGTGGGCAGGTTCAGACGTAATATCAACTTATTTTCTTCATTCTCCAACACATTATCTGATTATCTTGACCATACGTTAACTAACAACCTCCCTCCCCCCCACTTAACAGTTATCTTCCCCTCGTCCAATCTCTCTTGTCCTCACCACTACTACACACCCGTGGTCACATTCCTCACATGATGACCTCACGCACACCTTCCCTCTGGGATCTACAGTGCTCAGTCATCGTAGCAGGTTCGTCTCTCATGTCTTCATGTAGCACCGCTCGCACTTCACGGTGCCGACCTCCGTCATGCCCTGCCTTGATCTGGACATTCTGGTCATTTGCGGTTCTCATGGCCACTTGTCTTGACTTCAGCCTCCTCCCACTATGACCTTTGTAGACTCGAGTTGATATTCCGAAGTGAGGCTGCTGGCTGGTTAGTATGCAGGTTATCCTCAGGTAGCCATGACCTGGTGTAAGGTCAAGGTTGGCTCTAGCCTCCAGAGCAAGGTGTTAGATTCTCTCTCTCTCTCTCTCTCTCTCTCTCTCTCTCTCTCTCTCTCTGCACCCAATAGCACGAAACAATATAAAAAAAAAACAAAATAGAAATATGAATAATATTTCCATGTTTGATTCATGAGGATCCAGTTGTGAGTTCCTTGAATTACTAGATTTCAGACAGGTCACGTCCAGAGTCCTTGTGAGTCCGTAGAATGTTAGAAACGTCTCATCCCTTCCTACTGCTCTCCTTGACTGCTTTGGGTCCCAGTTGGGAACGGCGGTGTTCATCCTGCCATAAAGCTGCCTCTACTCGACGTTTCCCTGACACTTAATGCTAATTTATTAGTATTATATATACAGTTCCAGACAAGTCAAGTGGGACCTAACAAGATCTTGCAGAGAAGTGGAATTAGGTGGTGGACCGGGAAAACCAGACAGCCATATATCACTGACGAAATCGAACAGGACCAAAGATACAACCCTGGAGTACTTCGTGAATCACTCGTCACTGGAGATATACAGGCGAGCGGCCAACACCTACAGAGAATTGATTATTATTTTGATCACTTCTTTACTTGTAAGTTACAAAGGCAACATATTTGCTCTTTGTCCTCAGTAGGATGTTGCGTGACTGTGCAGTCAGCGTGCGTTAACGAGCTTGAGCACGTGGCAGCACTTGGGAAGGACAAATAAAAGAAGGCTTAATGGTCTGTAACGAATGTATCCGCTAGAGAACAATAATGGTAACCTACAAGTTTAATCTGTACTGGTGGACAGAGGATAGAGCGTACTGGTATGCAACTGAAAGGGTCGACCTCTTTGGACCAGCTACACAAGCGGTGGAGAACGGTAAAACTGCTAACCTTGGCATCTGATGGCAGTCTGGCACTGGTGAGGAACTGATGATGTGGGACCATTGTGAGGCAAGATGTTGTCACACCAGCACCCTCCCCCTGCCTTGCTCAAGGTTGTGGAGGAAGGGTTCATTAACTAAGAGTTTATTTGCTCTCTCTCTCTCTCTCTCTCTCTCTCTCTCTCTCTCTCTCTCTCTCTCTCTCTCTCTCTCTCTCTCTC
>JAUTXX010170032.1:0-15413 GCA_032273605.1 Panulirus laevicauda | reverse complement strand
ATTGTACAGGGGAAAAATATATCTATATAGATATACGAATATAAAAAATGTATCTTTTTAATCAGAAAGCAAAACATGAAAGACGGAAACCTCAAGAAGAAAAACTGATGGACGAGGATTTGAGTCAGACATTTCTCATCTGCCGCCGCCCAATACCACCGCGCACAGGGTCAGGCCAGTTCCCATGTACACAATCAGGAACGTCTTGACGTATTCCTCCGAGAGAGACGTCTCTTAACCACAGACAAACCTACAGTAGGAATGTAATATATGTTTACACCTAGTAAGACTATGCAATAACGATCACTTCAAACATTGATAAAGATGTCTGTCCCCTATATTGTGCTAGGCAATAACACAGTGCACAAATTACAGAGGACCATCGACCTGATGTAAGTGACCAGCCGATGTGGTGGCCTGGTCTTTGACCTGACTCCTAAGGGTCCATAACAAAGGCCACACTTCTATATTCCAAGGGCCGTACCTTCAGACCCAAGGTCACACTGTCGTGCTCTAGGGCCGTGCAGTCATGCTCGAGGTACTACATAGTACAGTCTACGATCTCAAGGTAAGAATACAGCTGACCAAGTTCGACTCGACTATCTATATACAACTGTGAATTCTGGTTAATCAGGTTATAAATGGCTGCCGATCAGGTTACAAATGACAGCTACTCAGGTCACAAATGAGTGCCGACCAGGACATGATGTTAATCAGGATGGTGGACCAGGCTATCCGCGACTGCTCACCATGGTACGTCACAATCAACCCTAACTCATGGCTCTGCAAAATAGGGAAGTTGACTTGCTCTTTTTCGAAGAAAGACGACGGTAACTTTGTGCTCCAGGTTACAAGGACCGAACTTGCATCAGGATTATTTGGGGGAACCTAACAGGGATGGACCCACCTGGAACTTAGCCTACACCTGGCAAAGAAGTAGGTAGAGAGAGAGAGAGAGGTTTTGCAGCTACCTCTGAGAGACGTTACATCTTTGTAGCTTAGTAGTATTCAAAGACCTAAGTAGTATCCAGTAGTTACTGATCACAAGTGTGTGTGTGTGTGTGTGTGTGTGTGTGTGTGTGCGTGTGTGTGTGGTTACTGTTTGCGTGTTGCGCGGAGAGCGAGTTTTACATTCGTGACGCCTCGTCTCTTTAACACTGTTTTAATCTTGTGTAAACACACACACACACACACACACACACACACACACACACACACACACTGGCCTAAATCAGTCAGCCACTTACCGATAAGCCCAGAGGAGAGGATGAACACCTGGATTGGTTGTGGTCAAACTAACCCCAGAATTCGAACCAGGGCATGTTACAAGTTTAGCGACGCTGACCATCATGCCACGGAAGGCCGTAATAGATACTAATGAATACTAGAGTTTCTGCTGGGTGCTTGTCGGTTGTGCCACAGCTGAATTCTTACGTGTATGCGAGTTTTTCTCAGCATTTATAAAATCACGTGTCTGCTGTAATGTTGCGCATAGAATGGATGTGATGGGATGGGGTGGTCTAAATGACAAGTATCCATCAGAAAACATTACTATGTAGGTCTGTACACACCATATATGAGATTAAGACATAAACGGATATATGGGAGTGACGTCCACCTCCTGACCATCTATGTAAAGGGTACAGCCACGGGTGAGGGAGCACGACGCGTCGGGGTCGACACTTTGGTATGACAAGAGCGACTCCTTAATCATAATGGCCTGCTGGTCTCTGACCTGGCCATTATGGTTCGAGTCAAAGGCCACGCCACGGAACCCAGGGATCGCACGGTCCTGCTCTGGGGTGTGGTGGGTGGGTGATCACAGAGGTATGCAACACGGGAGTGATACTACGACGCAGCCAGTGACCTGACTATCCACCATGGGCATCCTAGACCGAACTATCCGGCGAGGAAGAATTCGGCCACAGCAAGTTAAGCAGGAGAGCAGGAAGCAGGTACGATCCTGCAGCTGTATATCCAGAGGTGAGAGATCCAACATAAATGACTCCAGAGGGAAAGCGCCACGGGTATTCACCAGACCCAAGGCATCCAGTGTGAAAGTAGCGAGCAAAACATTGGACTCCATTCAGGAAGCATCCAGTTCAAAGGGAACACGTCAGGGAAATATGTAACAATGAAGCATCCAACACAGTAATCAATGCCCAGTGGTAACGTGTCCTGTGCATATCTAGGAGCGGGGCTGCCAGCAGGAGTGATTTCTGCTATGAAACATTCACCAGTAAACCACTTGTCAGAGAGAGGTCTATCAAGGTAATGAGTATCGCAGCCAAGTCTTGTGTACACATGTTTTTAGCTCACAAGTATCCTGAAGTGACGTGCTCAGCAAGAGAGAATCCTACTGTGAAATATGCTGCGAGGCAGCAAACTTCTGCGAAGTATTCAGCAGTGCGGTACCCTTCTGTGAAGTGTTCAGCAGTGCGGTACCCTTCTGTGAAGTATTCAGTGGGGCAGTAACATACGGTAAAGTATTCAGTGGGGAGACATCTGACTATGTAGTACTCAGCAGGGAGATACCACACTATGACGTATTCGTCACCAGGAAATCACCGTGGTGAATAATTCAGATGGGAAATGCCACTGTAAAGTACGGAGCAGGGAACATACACAAGTGAGGAACCAAACAGTGAACTTACACCATCTAGCACCGAGGAATGTGCCTGTGTAACATCCTGACATAGAGGCCAGCAGTACCATTATACCAAACACTGAACACCCTACCTGCACTTTATCCACAAAGGGGTTATACACATTACGAATATACTCAACAGTGAGGTATCCAGCTAAAAATATGCTCAGCAGTGATGTATGCGTCGAGTATAACCAGTACTGGAGTATGCATACATTAAAATGGACAGCAATGGGTACATGTATCACTAAAGCATCTAGATATGGGTACATCACTCACCGAACTATTCTGGAAGGCATGCATCATCTAACAGTGAAGTATCCAACAAGGACATCTACAACAGTGAAACATCCAGCATGGGTAAGTGAAGTGTCCTGAAAGGTTATATCCAACAGTGAAGTATCCAGCAATGGTATATCCAACAGTGAAGTATCCAACATGGTAAGGTTAACAGTGAAGTATCCACAATGGTAAGGTTAACAGTGAAGTATCCAGGTAGGGTATAGTTAACAGTGAAGTATCCAGTGGGGGTGCAGCTAACAGTCAAGTATCCAGCAAAAGTACAGCTAACAGTAAATTGTCCATTAAGGTTACAGCTAACAGTGAAGTATCCAAAGAGGGTATAGCTAACAGTGAAGTAACAGCAGGGGTATAGCTAACAGTGAAGTATCAAGCAATGGTCTAGCTTAAGAGTGAGTTAATCAGTAAGGGTTTCTCCTACAGTGATGCATCCTGCAAAGGTGCATCAAACAGTGAAGTTTCCGTTACGGTTCTATCCAACAGTGAAGTATCCTGCAAGGGTGCATCAAACAGTGAAGTTTCCGTTACGGTTGTATCCAACAGTGAAGTATCCAACTGAAGTTCCCAGTCAGGGTATATCCATCAGTGAAGTATCAGAAAGGGCATAACTAACAGTGAAGTATTGAGTAAATGTTTATCAAACAGTGAAATATCTACATGGGGTATATCCAGCACTGTAGTATCTAGCGAGATTAAATGTAACAGTGAAATATCCAGCAAGAATAAATCTAAAGGTGAAGTATACACCAAGTTATCTGTCAGGGACATATGTAACAGTAAAGTACCGAGTAAAGTATGCAACAAGAATATATCTATAGTGGCGTATAAAACGAGAGTAAATCCACAGTGGAGAATGCCTCAGCGTTAGGACACACTACGTTATCCACTAAGGGCTTTTCCAGTGGTGAAGCATCCACCAAGGTTATATATCCGTCAACAATACATCCCCTTCAAGCAAATACGATAAAGTATTCAACCAAGGTATATATAACTATTAAGTATACAATAGACGTATATCCTGATGTGAATGATTGAAAATGAATTATCCAGCGATGGCATGAAAAAGTTTATTATCCAGGGGCGGTACCCACAAACACTGTGCCCATAAAGGAGAGGATAATTCGCAACGTATCCAACAGGAATACTTACGCCAATGAAGTATCCAGCTGCGGTTTACCCATGTCCAAGTACCAGTTAGGGAATATCCGATAGTGAAGTACCCAGCAGCATGAGTGAAGTGAAGTGTCTGGAAACGGCATACGTAACGGTCGGGAAACGAGCAGGTTTAATCGAAGATGAAACACCTAGTGTGGGTACTTCTGACACTGAGGTCTCAGGGGATACCCAACAGTGAAGTGTCCCGCCAGCAAGAGGGGTGTATTTAACAATGACGTACCCTGGAAGGATACACTGGGGATATTTCCCGCAGTTAAGTATCCCGAAGCACGGACATGTCAGCCACGGAAAGTAGCAGGGCGGACCGGGTACGCTGTTTGACTTTGAGACACGTTTGGTTACGGGTTCTTGGCCTGGGACTTCACACCCCCGCCACAACCTGCCGGGGTATATACTGGCAACCCTAAGACATTAAAAGCTGTATCGGCGTCTACCAAGATTGCATATCGATAAGGCCGTCTTGAGAGGAAGGCTGGGGAACGGCGGGGTCTTACCAGTTTGTTGTGTACTGTCCCACCAGCAGTAACCTTGGGTCATGGAACAATGACAAACTAACTTCCCCAGACTTGCTTTACAACCTCACTCTCCTGGTATGAACTCCCGCATACCAAAAATAATTTGCAGGGTCCAACGTCCGAAGCTTTCACTATGAGGGCTTAATTCGTGCGGGTACGGTGGGACGGCAATGTGTGGCTTGGTCGCGTGGCCATCCCTCCCCCCTTCCCAGACCCCCCTTCACCCTTGGTCTTGCTAAACCCGCATTCCCAACACCATCAAACTTACAGTAAAAAAAAAATTCTTACTGACAACACTGTCATAAAGAGAATCATCGAGGAGCGGACTTAAACTCATGGTGTATCAGCATATAACAATAAAATAAAAATATTAATTCATCTAGCTACTGCCGGCAACGATCAGCCTTCGGGGGGAGGTCACCCAGGGGGTGGGGTGAGTTGGGGCAGACGGACGGTGGGGATACCAAAATCCTCCCCAGTTCGTTCGTCCAAATTCTCGTCCTACGTTGTCTAGATATCTACGAATCCAACAGAAGGCAAGGTGGGCACGAGAGAGCGTGTGGGAGCTGCCACAGAGAGGCGTAAGATGACGGGCTGAGCAAGACGGCGGGTAGAGAAAACTGGTCCAGAGCGAGTGACTGGCAACACACCAACCACCACGGGCGATGTGCGGAAAGCAATGGCCATTTACTGCTCAAGGCTACTAACACTTCCCTGGGGCATCATTAGCCAATACACAGGAACCGACAATACCAACCACGTTCATTATACTGGAATATACATGCCCAGTACACGTCAGGGGAGCGGATGTATGTGAGCATGGAGTTGCCTGGCGACGACAAAGCAGTGACACTAAACGCACGTCGACCCTCGCACTGCTGCTGCTGCTGCCCACGCCCCTCCCCCCCTCCCCACCACCACAACCTCCCAACCACCGTCAACTTCCCCCTCTCGTGCCCCTCCCCAACCCCCCCTCCCCATTCCCTTCATCGTCCGACTCGCTCCTGCCGCTTTCCGAGACTGATGAAACAGAATCCCTGGACAGCTATAGACCCTCGAATACGTGGCTAAGTAGTAAGCCCAGCTATGAGACGACCCCGCATGAGGTCGCAGCAACTGCGACCAACTCCCTACCCTGTGGGCGGCGATGCAGAAGACGATACTGAGTGCATAAAATGCCCTGGGAATGGAGCCTCAATATTAAGTTACAAGTTGCATGAAACGGGAACTGTCTCCAAGGTCTAGGCAACAAATGATTAATCACAGAAGTTTCAGAGTAAGTGTTGTTTACAAATGACGAGCAGCAATGACTGGATCGTATGAAATTGACATATAAGAAGTAAACTAACTGTATGATGCTTTCCTTCAAGCATCTGAGGGAGAGTATAGCTATGGATGAAATGTTTACACACACCTAGTTAGGAATCATTTCTGGATCCACTAATTTTACAACGGTTAAGTACACAATGTTCAGCCTGTGAGCGTAACTCTTCTGAAACACTTTACATCTCGTCTGTTCAATATATGGAGGAGCAAACCCCATGATTATCAACTGTGGCCCAGCCTAATTCGGGCAACATCATCAAGGTGACTGTCTGAATAGAAGTATATATATATGTAGGATTTATGTTACATATCATGGAAAGAAGAGAAATCTGCTGCAGTCACTTCACTTTATCTGAGGGTCGTCTTCCTCTTGTGTTCGAGGGTTAGATTGCGTTGACGATACTCTCAAGTAGACCCCGAGTTATACACCGTCCTAAATTACGTCCTTGAGGCATCAATTCTTAAGGTGCAGTCTGGGCACAATGCATGCCAGGGAATCCAGAGAAACTGAACTCTTGTACCTGTGTCGTGCTTCACACTCGAGCACCGGCACTGTAACATCAGACTCTGGGAGTTCAATGCAGCTAGTGAGGAAGGCGCGACACATATCATAATCAGACTATCTTTCTTATACATTTTTTCAACCCTTAAAGACATGATGACAGCACATAGGTTAATTTGGAGTGTGGATGCCCAAAAAATGCGAACAAGTGCAATGGCGGCAGTACTAGTAGTTTGATGTAGGGGCACAACTTATATGCAAGCAGGAGTTGGGAATTTCATTCTTGACAAGAGCTTCGACGCCACACTGCTTCAGTCGGTAAGATCGAAACACGTGTCAAGAATAACATTCCAAACTCCTGCTTGTATTCCTTTGCTACAGTACCCCCCCCCCCCCCTCCCACCTGTCCAATGAGTCAAGAGAGTCTGGAAGTCTCATGAGAACGGACTAGGATGTTTGCCGGAGCATCTAAGCTAGGCTATTCACCTCTCTGCAGTGATAACTTGGTCTAGTTGCAGCAGACCCATATGACAATACCTCGACTCAATTTCTCGTGCGACTATACCTCTTTTGGGAGGGCGTTTGATTAGGACATCTGTTTCCTAGGATAAAGATCTTTAATCAGATCTTTTTTGCAGTTATCAGACACTAATTCATTATGCATCCTAGGCTCATCAGCTCAGATCCTAATTCCTAGCCCTTCACAAGTATCTGATACATGGTCGATTACATTAAATGCACTGTTGTAACTAGTGGTGTTGATCATGATATCGCCAGCTTAACTAAGTATATGGAGTTCGAAGAATGAGCTTAAAGGAATTAAGACGGACATTAATCAAGGTGGGGGATAAGTACACCTCCCTGCGGAATACCAAGATCTTTCACTTCCCTTCAATGTCCGTAAAACCACTTACATGATTTTCAGTTCGGCAGGTAGCAATATAGCCAGCGCAGGTGCTTCTCTCCCCTTCATCCATTTACCTAGCGTTAATTCATACAAGATAACGCGTCGATTCGCAACCTCAAAAGCAGCTTTAAGATCAAGGCAGGTAGTGTAACTGTATTATGTGTGCCAAGTTAAAAATGTTCTAATGCCGTGATGTACACTATGTATATAAACCTTGAAGAATGGGATTTAAAAGACATTCAGTTCTATGGAAAAGACGACTGAAGACCATCCTTTGGAAGATTTTACATAAACAATTTGTCAATAGGGTCCTAAAAGCAACTGGTTGGTTGGGTATGGATGGGGAAGGTGAGGCTATTCGTCCAGGAGCTGGGGAGGACTCTCGTCACACACAGCTCATGTTATACAGTGGAAGCAGCAGCCTGCCGGGTACATTACGTGAGAGTCATAATATAATTTCACAGGAGATATCCTCTTCTCATGAAGACCTAGCTTTTCCTTTTTGGTTAAGGCTGCCTCAAGTTCAGACTCAGTGAACAGGGCATCAAAATCATATTCTTATGTTGATCATAAAGAGGAATTGTCCATATCTTGGCTCATGTTTGGAACTTAGTCCAGCCTGCATTGTAGGCGGTGGGTTTGTAAAGGTGAGTGTAGTAGCCCAAGTGCTAATTACTTAGCCGACTCTGAGTGGTGGGTTTGGGCGAGAAACCTGACTGGTTTTCTTGCGTTCAATTCTTTTAATGTTTCTCCACGCTCTACTTAGTAGAGCGCATATTCAATCCATTAACAAATGTTTCCAAGTCAGGTTGCCTAAGTACAGTCATGCGCTGCCGGCTAGTGGCAAGGGTAGACTACAACAATTTCAACAATTCGGTGTGTGCGTGATTGCGTTATGCTAGTCTAACTTGCCCGAGAGGACTTTACAAAGTATGAAGTTGAGGGCCGTTACACGAGGTATGATATTTATTTTGATTAGGCTGAGAAGTGTTGATGGGTCCCTTGAACCGTCTATGTGGTTTTGAAAATTGTTGGATGGTTTCCGCTCCGTTGCCGTTCAACTCCTCCACTGTGTCAGGCTTATAAAACTCGTGCCTGGGGAACCCACGGAATATAAAGCTGTTAGTGCCACACATCGGCGAAAACAGTGAACCGTTTTCGTATAGTAACGCTGACAGGCGGGAACAGTGAGCCGTTTTCGTTTCAACTTCCTCTCCTAAGAAGGATGGAATTATGAATGTTGATTACGTCACGTCTAGGATGGTAATCGCTCGGCTTGTGTCATGAGCAGTGACAGATCACTGTATGGGAGATGCTGAGGCCAACACACAGGTCGAGGATCCCGCTACAATTGTCAGATTCCTCAAGGTACCCTCCGAGCTGTCCATCATCACACGAGTTTAATGGTGTCAACAGCTCCTACCCATTTGGGCCGGCATGACCTGAGTTATCAATCCATTTGTGCCAAGCATTATAATCCTCTAAGATAAGAGTTGGCTCAGACTGGATAAAACTTGGCAAGTCAGTCTTATAACGTATCCATGTTGGTGTACACAAGAGTAAGGTATTTAGGGATGATTTCAATCACACATTAAATAGGGTTGCAGGCCTAATGACTTTCCTCGTGGTGTTTACTGTGGTGTCGCCATTATAGACCTTAATCCCGAAGTCCACAGCTTTCAGATCTCTCAACACTAAATGCTTATGGTACACAGAAAGTAAATGATCTCACATTATAAAAAATCGTAAAGGCACACTAGCTTGGGGACGTACTACCCTGGGGGCATACTACCCTGGGGACATACTGCTATAGGCGCACACTACCCCTGGGAACACACTACCCTGTGGACACAGTACTCTTGGAGCACACTACCTTAGATGTACACTACCCTGGGGGCACAATACCCTAGGGACACACAACCCTAGAGACATACTACTCTGGGCGCACCCTATCCTAGGGACACACTTCTCTGGAAGCACACTACCCTGGGGACACTTCCCTGGGGGCACACTACCCTGGGGACACTTCCCTGGGGGGACACTACCCTGGGAATACACTACTCTGGGGACACGAAACATCTTTGGACTCTGTTGTATGTACCTTCAAGGCGAAGGGCAAGTAACGTCCTTGTGAGGGAAGCAGTGCTCCAACTCAGGACTGCTGGTCCAGCGGATACAACTGACTGGTCCAGGTTAGAGCTACTGTTGCCTCAGTTCTCCAGGTACACTCCCGAGTTGGTCAAAACAGTCACGATAGTCTTGGGACCAGGAAAAAAAGTCTGCCGTCAGGATTATCATCCTTAATGCCATGCTTGACCACGCACTGGCCGTGAGACTATGGGGGGAAAGCACGTAAACAGAGAGGCACAGTCCAGCAGGGCAGTGTGGTAACTGAGTAAGAGCTGAGGAATGTTCCAAGTTTTTTCTACAGGATAACTTTCGCTCTGCAGGCGGCTGAGGGAGATGAGTCAATCCTACGTTGTGTGCCCTGTGCCTGTGTGGCACTCATGTGTCTCACTGGAGTGGCGCTCCTGTCGTTGGAGGGGTTCCACGTGGAGCTCCTCAAGTCGGTGAAACGCTTCTCGGAAGCCCTCCTGTAGGTGGGCGACTTGCTTTCCGTTGATGCCGCAGGGTTTGATCGAGAGTCTCCTCCCGGCACACTTCTGAAGTGGACTGATGAGTGTCTTTTGAAGTCTTTGGAGATTGTAAATACCGGGAGTGCAACTCCTCACCCGGGGCCAGTGCAACCGGAGGGTCCAGCTCCCGGGGACCTCGCGGCTGAGGGGCAGATGGTGACAGGTAGATGGGGGGAGGAAGAGTGTGTGGACTGTAGGCGTAAGGCTCTCTCCCACCCAAGGCAGGTGTCGCCCGCTGCTCCTGAAGGTCCCTCACCTTTTACCTTACTAACACCCACGAGGGTCGGGGTTTGGCACCCATTTCTGCAGGTTTTAGTTGTTCAACAGCCCCGCTGTTAAAGGGAGGCGGGGCCGCCGGCCAGTGGTGCAACAGCCGGACACCCTTGCTGTGACGTGCTCACTTCTCGGGAGACACAGATGATACATTCCTCGTGGACTACCACGTCTCCAGTGCAAGCCACGCTGTCTCTACTACCGAGGCGCCTGGCATAAACCCCACACCGTAAGGAAAGACCCTTGCAAACTCTGGATACATGGCCCCACCTCGCGCTAGCCTGGAGAATGTGCCAAGAGGAATAGCAGCAGAGCAAGCCAATTCGCAAGCCACCACCAGGTTGTACTTGGTTCGGCCGACGTGAACGCCATGTCGTTCTTGAAGCAAGTAGGACCAATGACCTCATTAACACTGTTGATATCACTTGTTTCCGAGAGTGAAGCCATTACATTACGGTTGGTAATTTGACGACAGAGTCTCGCCCCGAACTCAGTTCCTGATGCTGCCGTCTGCCTTCCCTACAGGAAGGTGCTCCTCACGATGCAGACTACAGTGTCTTGCTGTCTTATCCCACCACATACATCCGCAGTCCCCCACTGCACACATACCTGGTGTGTACATTCCCCACAATCCATATTTGCGCACCCCATTCTACCTCCATGGGTCCATTTACCTCTAGCCAATATATCCACATTCCAACACTGCCCTATGTGTACACAAACACAAACAAATAACTCGTATACACATATGATAACCAAATAGCGGATAAACACTGGCACAATATGGTTTCGACGGGAGGCCGAAGTACTGTTCTTGATCACCGCGCCACGTCTCGACCTCAAAGGGTTACATGCACGTGCACCTTTATACTGACGCCTTGTGGCACCTTGCCCTTACTGGCATGATTCCTTAGACACTCGAGTACGACCTTTGAGTACGACAGTACGACCCTTGTGTATACTGGTGGCCTGACCCTTCATAGGTGTTGTCACGAGGTCACGGTACCACATTCAAGGATCGTACAGTGGAGTCACGCCATCGTTCTCAAGCAGTTAAGCCGCAGTTAAGTCAACTTCATAACCATAAGCCGAAGGATATATCCGTCCACCACTTGTGACCGGTACGGAGCCAACCGCAGCCCACGGCAAAAGCAAGGACGACACCCTGGGCTGAGCTGGGCACTCGGGGGGGTCCGTGATGGTCTTTCCCAGGCAAACAAGTGTGCCTGTTTTTGGACAAAGATAAACAAACAAACTAGCAGCGTCCAGTCTAAACAAACACGGTGATGGCAGTCGAGGGTTTTACCAGTGCACAGCTACCAGTCGTAGGGCAATCCGTGGGCCCACCTTACCACAGGCTGAACACTAGGTAACTACATCTGCTCTTGCTAGCCAGGTAACTACACCCGCGTTACTACCTGACACGGTACCTGGCATCGTTGCATACGCGAACCACCTGGTACCCATACCTGCTGTGACTAGCACACACGGCACAGCAAACACCTCTGTGCCACCTGTGACTGGTATACCTGGCACAGCAAACACCTCTGCTTGCTGTGCCAAGTACACAGGAACCAAACCTACCTAATGCTACCATTCCACTGGGCACAGCCAGCACTACTGCATGTCATTACTGGTACGAAATGAGGTCTGACCAACTAGCGTCAAACTGTTAATAGTACGAAGAGCACAGCAGCAGCTGTTGCTGGTATACATGCACAGCAACAACAGTTCTGCCGAGGAAACCCTCAGCAGCATCTTGCTGGGGACCTACGTCAACTGGGTCACTGTCAACCAAACCAAGGCCGCAGTCATGCGCAGTGACCTCCCTACCACCCATGTCCCATCTTGCACACAGTGACCTCCCTACCACCCATGTCTAATCTCCTATTGTCTCACTAAACCCCAGGTTGTTCAAGCTTCTCTCTGTCATTCTGGACGACAAACTAAGCTGGGGGAAAAACGTCGGTGCCATCATGAAATCTTCTAGCTATCGTCTCAACATTCCTCGTCGACTCGAGACATCTGGACTTCCAGCACTTGAACACAAGAATATAAACACAGCTTTCACTCCTGCCTGTTTAGTCTCTCTCTCTCTCTCCCGTTGCTCTACACAACGGCCTACAAGGAATGGTCAAGAGAGAAATGAAAACATCATCCTTGGTCCCTTTTACAACGCCTATCAACAGGTTCTCTAAACACTGACCCTCCCAATACTCTTACACCAACGCCTGGACGTGATCCGACGGTTTGGGAATGAGCTCCGACACCATCCTCGCCACCGGCACCTCCTATCACCTGAGATCATTCGTCCTCGAGTTGCAGTTCGGAATCACAACCACATGGAACCCACCCGTGGTGGTACAGATCACTACAAGAACAGCCCCATCCCACCCACTGACGGCAACAGTAACTGGCGTTTCTGTTACACAACAGCTTTACACATGTGATGATTGTTTGTTAAATACCATCTGATTTACTGTTGCATATGCTATCTAGGTACATTTACATCCTCTGACTACAATTAATTGATTAATAATAATAAAAATAATAATAATAACAGTAATAATAACAATAATAATAATAATCATTATCATTATTATTTTCTTATTATTAATCATGATCATCATTACTATTGTGTAAGCACCGCTGTATGCTATTACTAGTAAACAGAGTAATATTGTATGGCTCTCACCCTTGGGCACTGAACGTGTGTTCGACGAAAATGCCTCCAGGCACGATACAGAGTTTGAGGTGGTTTGGCCGGATCGTGTAAGGGGTGAGAAAGTAAGAGAAAGGTGTGGTAGTAAGCGCAGTGTGACTGAGAGCTGACCAAGGTTGTGCTGAAACGGTTCGGACACGTGAAGAGGATTTGGGGTAAAGAAAGACTAAGAGAATCAATATATCAGAAGGGTAGGGAGGAAGAGGAAGACCACGAAGAAGATGGAAGGATGAGGTGAAGGAGGCCTTTGGGTATCGGGGTCTAAAGATACAGGAGGGTGAGAGACGTGCATGAGTTCAAATAGATAGGATCAATGAGGCATAAGAGGAGCGACGTGCTGTCAATGGACTGAACCAGGGAACATGAAACAGTCAAGGTAAAAAGAAAACCACAGAAAAGTCCGCGGGAGTTGGCCACGGATGACAGGCTCTGGTCTCAAAAACGCTTTATATAACAGCTTGAAGGTGGATGTTCTTTTCTTCCTGACGCTGCATCGCTACGGCGAGATAGATAGATAGACAAATAGCTAGATAGATAGACATAGATAGATATATATATATATATATATATATATAGAGAGAGAGAGAGAGAGAGAGAGAGAGAGAGAGAGAGAGAGAGAGAGAGAGAGAGAGAGAGAGAAGTACCTACAACAACATCTTAGTAAAAGGCTGGACAAGTGTTGAGCTCAGGGCACGTTAAGCATGATGACAACTGCTATTTCTCCCGCCATCACATTACTGTCTATCCTACGCTCTATTTCAACCATAGATCAAGTCGTCCTCAAGTGCTTCCTCAAGTAGTTCCGGGAAGGTTTCTTATTTGTACAGGTAGTATACTGAGTAGTCTTTCTAAGGTTTTGTACAGCTCTCATCCATATATTTTTGTCTGCCATGTTTGTGGCATAGTCAAAGGTGTTCTTGCAGACTTAGTTTCTCCCTTGGTGAGAAAGCGTGTAGGTTCAGTGCCTTGTCCTTTATCCCTTCCATTGCTTGCCAAGCGTAAGTTATCCCGTAACTTTCTCTTCGATCAACGCAATAAAGCTCGAACTCACTCAACCTATCATGGTAGTTCATCGCTACATCCCTTCGCTCTGCTGGTGAAGAGCTTTTCAGTGTTACTTCCATCTGTGCGGTTTTGTGACCATCCGACACAGTTTTTAGTTTCGCCTTTTACGTTCACATCAAACAGCTTCACCAATAATAGCTTTCCTTCTCGTGTGGAGAAAGTTCTCATCATCACACCATTCATCACTTGGCTCCACGGTATTATCTTCCAAGTTTGCTCTTTGATTTCCCAGTGTATCGTCCTTTATGATGACTCGTATATCTCCCAACGTTTGCTTCCTTTGCCATCACTTTCCCCGTTGGGCCTCATCAGTTCATCGTCAACTGCTGCCTGACTTATGTGCCCAAATCCGTCCTTGTTAAATTCCCACTGGTTCACTTCAGTCCATTTGTACAAAGCATCAAGTATTTTTGCATCTATTTTTATTTAGCTTCGGATCCGATCATTCTGCTTACTTCAGCCTCACTAGCACTACACCTGACTACTTATTTTCTCATAGTTCTCTATCGATGCCTGACATTAGCTTAGAGAAAACTGAGGTTATCACCGTTCACTTTGGTACCACCGATAAACTATCATCAGACACTGTTCCATTTCCTAATGCCTTGAGTTGTCTGTCTGTTAATAACGCCTTGATCCACCTTCCTGTCTTACCCTAAAAGTCTTGTTTCGCTACTTTCGTATAATTCTGAGGTTTACTTCGACAAAAGTCTTAGCAAAAATCAAGACTACTTACTTAATATACTTACTTGAGAGAAACATACTCCCGCCTTCCAACAAACAACATACAAAGCCAGACACAAATGGAACCAAAATATTGCGGGTGAGCAGGCAGTTGAGGCTGACGCCACGGGAGGCCCCCAGAGCCCCAGCGGGAAGGCGGCGCCGGTGGGCTACACGGTTCAGGTTACAGTAGCACACGGTTAACACGCCATCATCTGCTATTGTCCACACAACTCCACGATGGATGATCCTCACGCTACGTGATTACCCCCACAACCTCCCACAGATATTGCAGCACAACGGTACGATCCTTGAGCACGGTCGACCCAATTCTTCAAGGGTCAGGAGAAAGGTCATGCCAATCAAACCCCTCCCCCAGGGTCAAACTGTCGTGTGCTCAAGGACTACTGACCCGTCGTGCGCAGAAGGGTTAACAATATCTCATTCTTTCTCTCACGACGGCCCGTTCCGACGACACTCTGTCACGCAACATCTGCAATTCACCAACTTTCATTGATCGAAAGTTTAAAATCCAAGGTAATGTACCGAACATCTTCGCATGGTGTGCCACAAGCTCATTAAAAATAGGTCTTTGACGCACTGAAAATACAACTTCGAATA